>JAJTUV010004970.1:0-13554 GCA_021653895.1 Mastomys natalensis
CAGTTGCAATGGAGACCCAGGACCTTGAAGACACCAGTACCATATGTAATCACTGACAAAAGAGCAGCAGGTGTGAGAAGGAGGCTGGCCTGAGCCGATGAAGTGAGCTATTTGTTCTGTAGAGGGCAGAGGTAAAGAAGAGGTGCTATCTGCTTAGTCCCTTTAGAGCCCAGAGAATTACAGGTTGTTCCTAGATATCAAGCACTTTTACATTGTTGAAGTTTGCTTGTGCTTTGATTTAGTTGCAACTGTACCCTATCTCTTTCCTTTTGAAGCAAGAAATATTTTACTGTTTGGGAAGGTTCTTGGGGGTTCTTATAAGAGCCTGTGGTTGAGAGAATTTGGACCTTGAAAGAAACAATAAGTTTTTTTAAAGATTTGATTTTTTTTTTACAGTATTGAAAATTTTTAAGACTGTGGGAATCAAAAATGTTTCCATTTAATATTTTAGTATTAATGTCAATCTGACAGCTTGGGAACAAATGAAAAAGGAAAGGTCATGATTGAATACTGATGTGTTTGTGCATTAAGTTTGATAGGTAGTCCATTGTGCTAGTTAGTTTTTATGTCAGCTTGACACAAACCTAGACCTATCAGAGAAAAAAAAAAATATCAATTGAGGGATTTCCTCCATCAGATTGGCCTCTAACCAAGTCTATGAGACATGTTCTTGATTAATGAATGAAGTGGGAGAACACAATTCTTGTTGGTAGTATGTCAGCGGATGATCCTAGGTAGTATAATAAAGTATGTTGAGCAAGTCATGAGAACAAGCCAACAAGCAGTTGTCCTCCCTACATGGCTTCTGCTTCCATTCTTACCTTTAGAGGCATGCATTGAGTTCCTGCCTTGGCTTTCTTCTGTCATGGATTGTGACCTGGTAAGTTGTAAGAAAAAAAAAAATAAACCCTTTTCTCCCCCAACTTTGATTGGGTCAGTTTTTTTGTTTGGTTTGTTAGTTAGTTGGGTTTTGTCAATGCAACAGAAATAAATCCATGATTCTCCTGATGAGCAGGAAACAGTGTAGATATATCCACCTGGACCAGTGAGAGTGGAAAAGGGAATCAAAGACACAGATTTATAAGAAGAAAAAAAGACCCTATGTGGGGACAGTGTGTTTGTCTCTGTGGAATGATCTAATAAATCTAAAAACAAAACCAGAACTAGCAAGTGACTTGGCCAAGAGCCCAGGATGGAACACTTCTCCACTATGTTGTAACCAGCCAAGTGTAAGCAATCCCACCACAAAATGGCTTCCTCCACAGAGATCCTGCAATGCTTCGTTAGTGGTTCTAGCTCTCCTTACACTTGTGTTGTTAAGTGTTCATTGTATTAACTGTCCCTGCTCACTCTACTGTGTGTTCCATTCCTGATTACTTAATTATATATTATTACAAGACTGGCACAGGCCATTAGGAAGTCCCAAATGGAACAAGGTGGAGAACAACTAAGGGAACAAAGGATTGGGAGATTCAATGGAAATGCCCAAGTAAGCTACACAAAAGGGACATTGGAACATAATTGAAGGAAGTTAAGGAAATGAGCCATAAAATATGAAGTAGAAGAGATGGGAGGAACATTCAGTAGAAACTGGAAGAGCCAAAAGTAGACTGGCTGAGCCAAGAACAGACTGGAGGGAGGAGAAGGAGAAGAAGATGCTATAGACAAGGTCCAGACAGGGTAGAAAAAACAGCAATAAGCTGCTGTGGGCCAGGACTTTATGTTTTATGTTTACTGTGAGTGAAATGTGCCAACAAGTGAGGATGTGACATTAACAATTTTATTTTATACCTATTTTCCCAAATTTAGAAGTTAGCATACAGAGTAATGAGTGTAATTGTGGTACATTTATATATGTGTGGATTGTTTTACTCTAATTTGTAGTCCTCTGACAATAGTCTTCCACATGCCAATGCCCCTACCCAGGAGGAAGTGGGGAGATCATCAAACCCTGTACAGGAAAGACTACAGGCAGGTCTTTCCATTCCTCTCTGAATGTTTTATGTTCTTTTGCCCAGGCTGCCTATGGTCTCCTGGCTCCATGACATGCTATAGATTAGAGAGTGTCAACTGAAGAGGGAACTCCAGCCATGCAGTTAAGAATTATCCTCCATGTTAGGGTGAAAGTGATGAGTCAATGTTAGGGTCACTCATATGTTTTGAGAAACCTGTCCCCATGTCATGCAAGTAAGCAAAATAAAGACATCAATTGTCCAAAGATAGACTTTAATCCAACTATACTTAAGACTATCATTGATAGCCTGCATGGAGCACATAGAGTATGATCATGTCTCCCAAGAAAACTTCACACAAATCCCATTAAATGCACAGGAATACCTCAACCCATCATGTCCCTGAAATTCTGTATAAAATAGCTTGAGAACATAACTTTTAAAAGGCCACTGTGTCATGTCCATGTCCACCATGGGCAGGATCTATCCTGGGTCCCAGCCTATAAAAATGTTCATCTGAATCATCTGGGTCCTCCCTTCTCTTTCTGCCTCAAGGAGCACATGCACTGTGGCTGCCAAGCTATAGCTGGCCCTGTACAGGGATATGGGACAGCTGAGCTGACTTTTCATACCACACTTCTCAGGTCATGGCCTTCAGTATCCATCTAAACAGTCTTACCCCAAAATAACCTGAGTCTTGTCTTCAAAGGTTCATGTTTCTGAGGAATTTAGGAAGATGATCCAAGCAGGAGCTAGCCGCATTTTATATGTGAATAATGTGCTCAGGGAAAGAATACTGGTATGAAAAAGCAGTACACCATCTCTGGCAACTTAAGTGGAGAGGTGGAAAGGTCTTTCCCTTCTTCTGTCTTGGTTTGCTGACATAAGAGTTTGTTCTCCTCATTCCTGCATATTTGGTTGTGGGCTCAGGGCCTCCTGTCTCTGAAGAGCTTTGAAATTGTAACAACTTCCATAGAGACACTGAAGACTTCTCCAGATAGTCTGCCTTCCACAAGCTAACAGGAAAAAAAAAACATCAATAACAACTTTATGGACTTCAACTGGGATACCAATACCTATCACCAGGCCAAGAACACTAGACACACTTACTAGTAGAGACCTATACAGCAAACCAATGCCTGCCTCCTTGTATCCCTATCAACCTTTTCTCCCTCAGTAGTTACCACAGCAGCAGGAACCTTGTCCACGCTGCACATGTGTCTTGGGATGACTCTCTATGAAGACCTGTGAATGCAAACACAACTCTTTCCTTCTCTAAGATGATGCTCAGCTCTGAACATATGCTTTCACCTGATTAACACAAAACTTGGACCCATTAGACTATCACACATGTGCCCAGAATAGGGACCAGCTTTACTGAAAGGAGGCTTGGTAAAGTCTGGACTCTGGGATCTGACCATTGTTGTTGGCAAAAGATAGTTCTCCACTCAAGTGCAGAAGGTGGCAGGCAGTTATCAGCTCCTGGTTGCTGAGTCTGCTCTGCAGAGCTTGCTCCATTCACTTGGATTCTCAGATCACTCAAAGGATGCTATATGCAGAACAAGAAAGAGACAGAGGGCTCTAAAGAAGGCCTCTGTGGACATATCTTAAGGGGCATCCTGACAAGAAGGAAATGATAAACTAGGAATAATTCACTCTCTACCATCACAAAGAGTGCTAAAGACATCATTCAGTTCAGGCCTGTATTCACCACAAATGTTTCATACATCCTCACGGATTTTGAGTTTGCAACTATAGAATAACCTGTAGGACACATAGAGTGATGGTGTGTGGGAGATAAGCCACATGGAGACCATGTTATGGCAAGGATCCTAGGGTGGGAAAGGACAGATTCCCATGTATCCTGAGATTCTGAGCCTTGGGCCACCTCCTGAAGTGGACTTCTTCTATCTCAGTCTAAGGGTCCAAGCAGATGGGACTCGCATCTCAGGAACCTAGGCGTCTGAGCTGTCCTAAGATTCTTTCGGGGTCATCACCATCGTGATCTTCAGCAACATATATTTCTGTAGTAACAAAGAAAACCCAGGACTGAGGAGATCCAAAGTTAAATTAAAATACCAAGAGAAAAACTGTATCTAGTTCTGCCTTGCTTGAAGAGATGATGGAGGACCTAGTGATCCTCTTCCCTCCATCCCTGCCCCTGTCCCAGGTCACTTGCTGCTGGGTCCCTTACAGGATTCCACAAATCCCATTTTAATAAGATCCCTGTTGGAACTTGCACATATTTGAATCTGTGATCCCCACTCACTGCCAGAGACCCCAGGTGATCCTGAGGGGCCCCAGGTGGGACACAGGTGACCCTAAGGGACAGCATGTGTTTTGCCACACTCCCAGACTCCAGGCTCCTGACTCCAGGCGCCAACCCTCTATAGACTTAGGTCCTTTCATCACATAGGACAAAGGCCACTAGCCCCTCCACAGGTAGAGGGTGTGACTATAGGCCACAGAACCCAAGACATATTAATGAGGTAGGTACTTAAAGGTCAGAGGGTTGTAGCCAATTAAACATTCCTTCCCAGACCCTCCTCCTTGCAAAAGCTTTTTAACCTCAGGCCTGACCTGAGGAAACTAGGGTATAGTTTTTCATCTACTTTCTGTCATGACAATAAACATCTTAAGACCATGGACTGTTTCTCTTCTTCGAGATCAGCCATGGGGAACAGTGGAGCAGGCCTTAGCCTATAGAGTCACTGTCTAATCTCTCATAGAAGACCTCTCCGAGTTCTCAGCCACAGAGACCACCAACCCCAAGCAAGCAAGGCAAGCCAACCGTGACCAAGCCAAGCAAGTCGCTTCGACCAAGAACTCTCATCCCTGCGGGACACAGCCAGAGCTTCTCCCCTCTCCCCTTTGGCTGAGGACCAATCCAGCCCATATGTCCCCCCACTTCATTCTCAGCCCTTCTGCCGGCCCCCCAGTGGCTCCTGGGGACCCAAGAGCCTGAGAACCAGACAAGCTAGCTCTGGCTCCCTGCGGTACCTCAGACTGTGCTCCCTGACCCCCAAGCAGCGTCCTGCAGCTTCACATAGCCCGATGCCCACCCGGCATGGCATGGGAAAAACACAGTCAAACTTCCTGCACCTCTGTCACCATGAATGGTCCTAGCCCTGTGGCGAGACAGATGTGGGACACACATCAACCCAACAGCTGGTCCTGGACACTCACAAATTAACCCAACAGTAGCTCATCCAATAAACTTCTAAGACCCCCATGTATGTTACATGACTGAGGGATTCTATGGTCTATGGGCCTGGTATCTGGTAGGTCCCACAGTCTGGCAACCTTGTCAGAGAATAGTCACATGGAAGACAAATGTCAATCACAGAACTCCTTTCCCACAGTTAACTGTGAAGTCACTGCTTGCCAATCAAGGTCTTCCAGGGAATAACTTACCATTGAGAGGTTCAGGGGCACACGTTTCTATAAAAACAAAGAAAAACCTAGAGCTAGGGGTACACTAGGCAAAGACCCAGACCTGTTCACACTTGCAGCTTAAATTCTCCCATGACTAGGACATGATTCAGGGTCTGCTGTCTTTGTGAGTGGGGAGAAGGGCACATGGAGACACAGTGAGATGTCAGGGCTACAGAGAAAGGCAAGGGTCACAGAATTTCCTGGCTGACACAGAGGAGATGTGTTGGAGGGGCACAGTGGAGCATCCTCCCACCGGCTCTGCTCAGGGTGAGCAATATTTTCTAGCAGAAATCCTTTACATTATGTGAATTTTGAACATTCTTCTGAGAGTCTCCAGGTTTTCTTTCAGACACTTCCCTGTGGACAGACAGGGATTAGATGAGCAGAGGATACATGACTACATGCCCTGTAGGGAGCCAGTGACACAAGGACAGAAAGAATGTCCCCTCACTAGAATATTCACCCTGCTGCAAGTAGAAGCAGGAGGGGAGGCAAGACCTTAAAATGAGCATGAAAATGGGATATAAATGAAGAAATGGATATGACCCAGCTGGCTGGTCACATGGATCCACTGTCTGACCACCAGAATATGAAACCTCCTAAGGAGCCGTGTAAGGTGACAATATGATCTAGGAAACCCTATACCTAGTGACAGGTTTGTCTTCTAACCCTGGAGGGATCATACCCTACAAAGGCCTCTGATAGCCTGCAACCCTTCAAACTGCTGTCATACAACATGAGAGCCCAGGAAGTGGCATTTCATGATTGGAGGGGTGGGGAACCTCCTGCCTAAGTGGTCAAGGCTCTGAAAGTCACATCAACCCTCACTACTCAGTGCATGAGCAGCTGATATATTCCCACATCAGATCGTACTTGCTGCTCATAGCAGAAGAAACTTGTTAGTCCCCAATCCCAGGCTTATCTGCAGTACATCCCACAGATGTCTGGTAGTGGAGATCTTGAAAAGACGGGGTTCTCCCAGTGGAACACCAACCCATGCACAAAATTTTCAACCCAAATTATCCTGTCAACAAAAATGCAGGCATGGGGAATGGAGCAGAGACTGAGGGAATGGCCAACCAATAACTGGCCCATCTTGAGATCCATCCCATGGGCAAGCACCAACCCTGACACTATTAATGATGCTCTGTTATGCTTGCAGACAGGAGCAAGTTGTTCTATGAGAGGCTCCACCCAACAGCTGACTCAGACAGATATAGACACCTACAGCCAAACAGTAGATGGAACTTGGGACTCTTATAGAAGAACAGAAGGAAGGATTGCAGGCCCTGAAAGGTGTAGAAACTCTACAGGAAGACCAGCAGAGTCAACTAACATGGACCCTTGGGGGTCTCAGAATCTGAATCACCAACCAAAAAACATACACAAGCTAGACCTAGGTCTCCCCACACATATGTAGCAAATGCAAAGCTTGGTCTTCATGTGAATCCCAAACAACTGGAATGGGGGCTACCCCAAAAGCTGTTACCTATATGTGAGATACGTTCTTCTAGCTGGGCTACCTTGTCTGGCTTCAGTGGGAGAGGAAGTACCTAGTCTTGTAGAAACTTAAAGTGCCATAGTAGAGGGATACCCAGGGGGCCACCACCCACTCAGAGAAGGGGAGGGAGGAATAGGGAAAGTGTTGTTGAAGAGGGTGACCAGGATGAGGCAATAAACAGAATGCAAAGTGAATAAGGTTTAAAACAATAAACTCTGAGAGCTCCCAGAGACTAAGCCACCAACCAAAGAGCATACATGGGCTGATGTGTGGCCCTTGGCACAAAAGTAGCAGAGAATTGCCTTGTCTGACCTCAGTGGGAGAGAATGCACCTAATCCTGTAGAGAGACTTGATGGTCCAGGGAAGGAGGATGTGGGTGTGTGAGGAGGGAGTGGGAGTACCCTCTTAGAGGCAAAGGGAAGGGGGATGGGGTGAAAAACTCTTGGAGGGGGACTGGGAAGGGGGCAACATTTGGAATGCAAATAAAGCAGTTTTTAAAAACAATTTAAAAAAGAAAGTAGTGATCTCCCTGCGACCCTCACCCACGAGCTCCCCCACATAGATCTTCCTCTCAAATAGCATGGATAGAAGATAGAGTGGTCCTTCACTGGCAATTCATAGATGTATATGAAATTCCTGTCCCAAGCTGAAAATAAACCAAGAAGATGGGTCTGTAGTGTCTTGTTCAGATGTGGGAGCAGAGCCACTGGAGAATGCTGGCAGAGGTTAAAGTTTAATGGGAGCTGCAAAGCTCAGAATGGACATGTGGTTCTCAGGGGCTGGTTCTGGTAGCATCTGGAGACTTTGGAGATATGAATTATCCCTGGATACAACAGTGTCCAGAGCTGCCCTGGAGAATGGAGGCAGCCTAGGTACTAGACTAAGATACCTGTGGTTCTCAGAACAGAGCTGACACTGTACCTTAGCTAAGTCTACACAAGCTTATGCTGCATGCGCGCGCGCGCGTGTGTGTGTGTGTGTGTGTGTGTGTGTGTGTGTGGTGTGTGCTGTGACATACATGTGAGTATCAGGGACAACTTGCAGGAGTCCATTTTCTCCTTCCACCATGTGGGTCCCAAGGAATGCAATGATCAGATTTGGCAGCAAATGTCTTTACTCACTGAGCCATCTCACAAGCTCTCTTTCTTTTAAAATCTTTCTCTTCTGATGTGACTGTATGTATGCTGGATGTACATGTCTGTGTGGACATATGCATTTGAGTGTACAGTACTCAGATAAGGGTGTGCTTGTACATGGTAAGAGGTAAGAGGTTGAGATCATGTGAGTTCCTCAGTTTCTCTCCACCTTATTTGCTGTGGTCTCTTACAAAGCCTGGAACCCAATGCACCTAGGCTAGATGCCCAGTGGGCCACCATGTCCCAGTGTCCTCCTGCTTCTGAATCCCCAGTGATCAGATAACAGAAACACTAGTGCAACTTGCTTTTTTGCTGAATGTGGGTCCTGAGGCTTGAGAGGCAAGTTTATTTGTGTAAGCTGTCTCCCCAACATTGCCATTTTCTTTTGATAAGATGGTGATTTATGGGCTTGAGAACCTCAGACATGTCTGGCCAGAGGGAACATCTTTTTTTCTTTTTCTTTTTCTTTTTTAATTGGAAATTTTATTTACATTTCAGATGTTCTCTCCTTACCCCATTTCCCTGCCTCGCTCCCAGGAACTCCCTATCCCTTCCCCCCTCCTCCTGCCTCCACGTTGGTGTACTCCCACCCACCTTCCCCCGTATCTCACCTCCCCACCCTCGAATATCCCCCCCCCACGATGTCCAGCCTTCATGGGACCAAGGATCTCTTCTCCCACTTATATATAGCTCCCTTGCATATATAGCTGGAGCCATGGGTCCCTCCCTAAGCGCTCCCAGGCTGGTGGTTTAGACCCTGGGGGCTCTGGTTGGTTGGTATTGTTGCTTTCCTCATGGTGTCACGAATCCTTTCAACTCCTTCAGCTTTCACTCTATCTTCTCTGTTGGGAACCCCATGATCAGTTTGATGGTTAGCTGTGAGCATCTGCCTCTGAGTATGTCAGACTCTTGCAGACTTCTAGGGAGACAGCTATATCAGGCTCCTGTCAGCATGTGTACATCCTGACATCCACATCAACATCTACCTTTGGTAACTGCACATGGGATGGATATCCAGGTGGAATGGTCTGTAGACGGCCCCAGAGGGGACATCTTATACTTGACAATATACCTCCACACTCTGGATACCAGGATTCTACCCCTACTACCAGGAGAGCAGCACAAGTCTCTGGATGTTTCCAACCAGATCCCTACTCACAGCAAGAGCCTGCTAACAGCTGGGTGGGTCAGGAGTGGTTGTGAGCCTCAGGCTTCAGGATTGCTACACCACAGTTGAGTACTCCAGAGATCTTACAAGTCTCTCTCCCAAGGAGCCTAGGGATCTCAGGCATGGCTCCCAGGTGGGAACTAGCACAAGGAGACTCATTCTCTACCCACTTCCCTATAACCTCATGCCTAGCTCTCAAACTCAAGCAGAGCAGAGCAAACCATGAGCGCATCAGTCACAAAGGTGGCCCTGTCAATCCTGATCATGGAGCAGTCAACAAAGACCTCCTCCCACAACAGAAACCTGATGGTGATAAAGCATTTCAGCTCTGTGGACAATGACAGAAACTGAGACACAGTCTCTCTGAAGGCTCAGTCAAAAGGAAGACCCTTTACCTGAGCACTTACAGTCATGAAAGATACCCAGCTATACTTTGAATTCATCCAGAAACAGCCTAAATTCAACACATTCGGTAGAATTCCTATAACACAGGACAAGAGGGTGATTGTCTCCTACACATCTGCCCCATCCTTCCTTGTTCCCATCCCCAGGGCCTGACATAGGGTGAACCTGACCCTGCCACCTGATGCATAAACCGCTGCTACAGCCACAGAATACATGATGTTATAAACCTTTGCCCCACCTTTGCCCCATCCCTGTGTGTTCCATGTCCACTGCAAAGTAGAAGATAAAGATTGGTTCACAGCTATGACTAACGCATTCTCTGGGTTAATGTAAGTATCTTTGCCAAGCAGACACAGCTGGTCCTGTGAAAGTGGTGGATACATGATGTGCTCAGAGAGAAGAGTTCCCAGATCAAAGGCCACCCTAAAGCATGCCTTCTGGGTGTCATTGTCCTGCAGATTCTTGGAATGCAGCCTGGACCTTAGTCTTGTTCCAATAAACTTAACAATGCGTAAAATGAAAATTTCCTTGAACAGTTCATGGGTTTCTGGAGTTCATCTTGCATGGGTCTTGCATTGCAAACTGACAATGGAAGAAAGACCAAACTGGAAAGCTAAAAAAAAAAAAAAGAAACAGGGAAGGCAGCCTGTGCTGTCAGAGTGGGCCTCTCCCTAAGCCATTCCACAATCTCTGGATGTTCTCCAAAGGGACAGGCAGACACCGTGCTGTCTGTCATGGGCTGTTTGCTGTCCTGTCCTAGTGTGCAGACATCAGCAAGAAAGCTGTGACTTCCATAAGCTGGTTGTTATGTTCATCTTGTCTACAGGTCTGACCTCAGAAACACCAAGTCCTTCCCTCAGTCCTCTCCAGGGCAGTCATCTCCTCAGAACTGGCAGGAGTCATCAGAGGCCATTGTGTCTTAGTCCTTTGATCAGCGGGAGCAACTACATGGTCTCCATGTATGTTCTATGCTCCGAGCTTTCATGTATCTGGTTTATCCTCTACTGAGTAACCCAGGAGGCAGGACCTGCCTGCTCTCACTGCACAAAGACCCCCACCATGTGTATACTGTGGGTTGATTTGCATCATTTTCTTTGCATGGAGTTTAATGGACTGTGCTTGGCTAAACCTCTCTGTTATTTGGATGTGAGGAAGCTTTGTCCCAGGAGAGAGTGCTCTCAGAGGAGGAAATGCCTAGCCTCAAATCCAGAACCTAAGCAACCAACAGCCAGATCCCTCCCAGTCACAGGGTTATACATTCAGCTCAGGCTGAAGTGGGTCGGTTCACACTGAACTTCCAATAAAGGAGAATTGCCTATGTTCCTTGTGATGCCTTGTTTGGCTTCAGTTACTGTTCTATCAGACCCTGGCATCTACTATCACTGTATATAGCCTGACCACAGCAGAGCTACCTGGAGACAATGATGTACTTCTCGGCTGCATTACCTTCAAAATGACTGATATTTAAAATTGAAAGAGTAAAAGTAAAAATGTGGGGTTTGTTGAGGGCTTCCTCCATTCAGAAACAGTCCCAGTGTCACCCACTATACAAACTGTGGCTGATCCATGCAGTAGAATAATGCTCAGCCACAAAAGGGAATGGCATTCTGGCCCAAGGGTTGAAGGCTATGGGGGCCAAAGGAAAAGGAAGAGCTGGGATGCAGAGAGGGAGAAGACTGGAGGGGCCACATAAGGTGACTTTGATTTCTCAAAATGAAAAAGGGAGGTAAGACTGAGAGTCCTGGAAACGCCTTGGTCAGTGTTCTTGATTGGCTGATATGGATGTCATCCTTACTATGGGCGAGCACTATCACAGGTGATCCCAGAATAAATGTTGGGAAGACGCTAATGACTCTCCATGAGACTGCCTCAGTTCTGGTCATTCCTAAGCTGTGAGATGGATCCCAGTGTTCATGCGCACACTGGGAGCCCTAGGTGCTGAGGAGAGTCCATGCCCCTTTCTAAATATACAGGCTGAGAGAGAGCGTAGATGAGACACTATTTGCCCTGCTAGCCCACAGACTGAATCAGAAAGAGAGCTTTAGAGTCTCTGGACAAGCAGAGTCAAGGGTAGAAAGTGGAGGGCTTGAAACAGCTGGGCTACACAAGTCAACCAGATGCATTTGAAGAAAGGTCTGTGCTCTGAAGACCATTGGTCACCATTGAATGGTAATCTTCTGAGGGTCTTCAGGAGGTGGGAGGTGCATAAAGATGCCTGTGAAGGTGCTGAGCACGAACATGGCATCTGTGGGCACTTCCCAAAACCACTTCACAACCTGCCTTCTTAGAGAAGTCTATGGCATTATGGAACCTTCACTGGTCTTATGTTATTGAAGTCTTATGTGTAGTAGTTTCTGTTGGTAAGAGTTCATTAAGAATCTCTCATCTCTTGCATATCACCACCTTCCAGATCAGTCTTGGGACCAGTTACCTCTTTTAGAGAACCTGGCACCATGCCCAGAAACAAGTCAGCCTGTAAAGTAAAGCCAACTCCTCAGATCCTTCATCTCAGATCCCTTACCCAGACAGGACTCCAGACTTTAGTTCTGTCCAGTACAGTTTATTGTCTATAGAGTTCTGCTGTACAGATGGACCATCAGAATCTCTGCTGCTCAAAGAAAAGACGATACCAATAGACAAAGCATACAGGGCCCAGGATGGCCAGGGCAGGTGCCTGGAAGCCAGGTAATGTCTGCCTGACTACATCTGCTAGAAGACCACCTTTATTGCCAGGGATGTTGAGGGGAAACATAAATAATATGTAGGGGAAGGAGCTGATAACTAAAATCTAGTTCCCTAATTGGTTCTTGATTGGGTCAATAAAGAAGGCAGAAGCCAATTGCTGGATGAAGGATAAGAAAAGATTGCCCAGCTGGACAGAAGAAGAAGGGGACAGAGAGGATCAGAGTCACACCAGGCTGTGGAGTGGAGAGGAAACTGCAGACATGTAGGTCTCTCAAGGTTTGTAGCCTCCACAGGCGGCTGTGGAGGCTAAGGAGGATGGGGCAGGAAAGTCTTCACCCAGCCTTTAAGTTATTTGGTCAGTTTTAAAGTATAAAAGTCATCCGGGCGGTGGTGGCGCACGCCTTTAATCCCAGCACTTGGGAGGCAGAGGCAGGCGGATTTCTGAGTTCGAGGCCAGCCTGGTCTACAGAGTGAGTTCCAGGACAGCCCGGAATACACAGAGAAACCCTGTCTCGAAAAACCAAAAAGAAAAAAGAAAAAAAAAGCTTATTAAAGTATAAAAGTCTCTAGTATTTTCCTTCCACAGAGCTACATGGAGCTGAATGAGACAGCTGTTGCTGGCGTCAGGCAAGAAGGAACAGGAAGCACTCTCGGGAATATAGGTAGCAGCTGTTCTCAGAGCATACCTGGGATCTTAAGAAAGCATTAGCTTGCCATGGGGGCTGACTAGATGGCAGGTGAGCAATGCTGTTCCACAGAGCCCAGCTGGAGCTAGAGTGCCATTTTTAAAATTACATGCAACAGGAATAGCCATTACAAGAAGACAGAGCCAGCAATGGCCAGGCATATGATGCTTCCCCAAAAACGGCAAATACATGTAGCACAGCAGGGACACACTGCAGGTGGAGGACATGATGACCCTCATCAGAGAAGAAAAATATTGCATGCCCCAAGACTTCTGCATGTGGAGCCTCCAGTGTCCCAAGGAGGCCTGAGATCCTGAACAAATCCTGCCAATATCCCTGGGCCCAAGAAATGCAAGACTTCGAATGACCCTGGTACCCGAGGAAGCTTTGATTGATTTATTCCTCCCCTAGGAGAAAAGAACACCTCATCACAGTTGGCCACTGTGATGAAACTACTGAGTGAAAACATAAGAGTGATTTAGAGAAATACACTCACAACATTAGAATGTGCTCGCAAGGCAATTCTCTGGAGATGAACTATCTCCAGAGATCTAGACTTTGTCCAACCAGATTGTAGAGACAAGT
>JAJTUV010004971.1:0-13856 GCA_021653895.1 Mastomys natalensis
GGAAATTTTGGTTCTTCCATGCATAATTAGGTCACTTTAGGCAAGTTACCTATATTCCCACATTCCATTGCCCTCATCTGTCACACAACATCTTGGGACGGCTACTGCTGTCTAAAAGGTTACGGCGCACGGCTCAGAACAGACCCCACAAGACTGGCTGATTCCACGGAAGAGTGTGGATTTATTTAGATAGAGGGTGGGGAAGAAGTGGGGGGAAAGATGGCGAAAGAGGAAGAGAGAATATTTATATGACCTGTGACGTATTCTTACCCAGGTACCAGGTGAGGTAGTCAGGTGAATTATGGGAATGTTTGGCAGTTGTCTTAGTAACGAGGTAGAGGTCGCTGTCACCTGAATATACGTCACTCAGAGTTCAGGTTTGATGCTAACATACCTCCCTTCTTCCTATTATAAAAAGAAAGATTAAAAAAAAAAGGAGAGAAGGGGGAAGCCGATGGTGAAAGAGGAGTTGGGGCGTCATGTCTCTTAAACTACTTCCTGCTGTGTAGGGGTGTAGTCCTTTGAAGGGAGTAGCTGGCTTTCACCATCAGGGCCTGCTCCGTGGATGTGTGGATAGCAGCTGATAATCCTGTAACAGGAAATGATTAATAAATTGGTTAGAAATAATATCAGGAGGATGGCTAAAGGGGTGTCTCACATTCTCAAAACAGCACTTTTCTTGGGAGAACTGCCGAAGACCATCTTCTTTAGCTGTCAGGACACCTGGTACCCATCAGTTTTGAAGCACCACAGCTGGAATCTCGCGGCTCTTGGATGTAGAAGCAAGTGTCTTGCAGTGTTGGTAGAAGTGCTTGGTCAGTGGACCTAGCATATGTATCTGAAAAGACCAGTACTCTTAACAGGTATAGGGATGGTGGCAATTTGGATTGGTTCTTGGCATCCGGCTATGGAGCAGTTCCCTGGCCGTTTGGAGAGACTGTTTGTTACCTGTGAGTGTCTCTTGAACCTCGTACATCTAGATGCAAAGGCTGACCTGGATAGAAACACGTGTCTAGTCCAGTGAGGTTAAGCTTGGCTGCCGGGGTGGAGTCTCATTTTCTGGGATTGAGGACAAGGTGGGTGATTTCGATGTCCTCTGGAGCTTAATAGAGCACAATCCTGTTAGAGTCGACATTATGAAGAGGAGTCAATTTTAGATGAAGGGATGAAAGGCTTGAGGTGAGACAAGCCTTCCTTCAGTGCCACCTTCCTTAGTCCTGCCAAGAGTCATGTTGTAAATCTATCTCTGGCTAAGATACTTCCTGCTGAATTGTAATCCCATTGAGGATCCTGGTCAGGAACTGCTGTAGATCCGATTGGATATGTTCTGTCTGTTTGATGAATCTGATCTGCATGAGCTTTTGCCTCTTCCCAAACTCGCCTGCCTTCATCAGGAAGCAAATTGTTAGTTAGAATCATATGAACATCATGGAAAGTCAGGCTATAGGACTGGGAGATGTATTGAAATCTTTGATGAAAGCTGAAGAGTTAGAGGTGTAGGAACCCAGTCTGCTCTCTATCTGGGATAGTTCACCCAGTGAGAAAGGGACATGTACCCTGACCAGGCCATCCATACCAGCCACTTCCCTTAGAGGAAGGACAGATGCTGGCTTAGGCATCCCTGGAGGAGAAGGGGTTGGAGGTTTTGCCTTAGAATGCGTGGGAGGGGTGAAAGTCGGGGCCAACGCAGGACGGTTGGTATGGCCTGCAGCTGGCACAGAAGGAGGGGAGGGTCTGGGAGGTTGAGCCAGTGGGCTCAGAGGTACCCTGGTGAAAGGAAGAAGCCAAGGCAGCAGTTTGGGTTCTCTGCAGCTTCAAAACAGGTCTGCGTCGGGGTGGAGGTGGTTCATCAGCTGGATCTAGAGGCATTGGGTCTTCTAAAGGGGGTTGGGGAGGAGTCATGGCTAAGAGAACGCTAGGTAGAGAAGCAGAGCACATGGAAGGTGTGTGACGGAGATAGATAAATGCAAGAACATAGGGAATTTCATTCCAGTTATTAGACCGCCACCAGTATGTAATAAGACCCGTTAAAATGATCGGGTCTAGGGTGCCATTTAGTGGCCATTTCAAACCATTATCTAAAGGGTACCGGGTCCAGACCTTATTGCAAAGACATACCAATTTGGAAGCCCTCAATTTGAGCTATAACTTTAACGAATCGAGGTTTTTTCAGTAGACAACCCAGTGGAGTGTGCGCAGGTGGCACAAAAGAAGACGTTGAGCCCATTGCGTGACAGTCAGTCTAACATTAATTTTCAATCAGCATCCTGATAGAAATATCAATAACAAAAAATAATGGGCAGCAAATCGGGATTTCAGGTCGTCTCGAGAAAGCCCAAGAGCCCTGGCTGATTCAGCCCACCAGAAGCTAATCAACCCAGAAATCAGCTGCAAGAACTCGGGGGAAATCACGCAATGTGCCAAAATCTAGAGGCCAGTCATATGGACTGCGGTAATGGCAAGCCAACCCCTTAGTTTAGGGAGTGTTGGCCAGACGCTACTCAAACGTTTGGGGTCCCTCCTGCCACCCAGAAGCTCCTTATCAATTAATTAGCCGGTGTGTGTTGCAAGTGTGTGCTCTCGGTCTGATAACCGGAGTGGAATCAGCGAGTCAGCGTTGGTACCCAGAGAACCGCGTGGGGTTGTGGTAAAAGGTTACGGCGGTGGCACAGCTTACAAGGCAGAAGTTGGTGAGCTTTGTAGCGGATGGGGCTTGTCTGCAGCAGCGCGCTGCTGGTCCCCGGTTGCCTGAGGAATTCGGACTTGGCTGAACGCACCAACAAAAGATTACGGCGCTAGGCTTAGAACAGACCACAGCAGACTGGCTGATTCCACTGTAGAGCGTGGGTTTATTTGGATAGAGGATGGGGAAGAAGTGGGGGTAGAGATGGCAAAAGGAGAAAGAGAGGATGATGTCGCTCACCCTGAATATTATATGGCCTGTGACGTATTCTTTCCTAGGTACCAGGTGAGGTAGTCAGGTGAATTATGGGAATGTTTGACGGTTGTCTTAGTAACGAGGTAGAGGTCGCATGTCACCTGACATACACTAATTCTTCAGAAGCATTTAGATACTCAAAATATACTTCAGTGTTGGCATGTGGTGAGAAGGAGAAGGAATGTTAACATTGCAACAGCCTATTTTCATATTCAGTGCTGTGTAGCCTAAGTGTTTGGATCTGTGCAGGCCTTTGTGAAGATGGTACTGAGAAAAATGCTGTTTTCTGATAAAGAAATAGAGAGAGAAATGTTATGAAATTGGTACAAAGTCCCACAGCAGTTAGGAGTTGGGCTGGAGTCTAACTCCAGGATATCAGACATAGCTATCTTGACCCTCGCCATTATATTATGCCCTCTCGTTGAACATCTAATCCTCAGAGAGCTTCATGGGGAAAAGAAATAAAGTACTAAATAAATGACTTAACTATGGATTCTAGAGGTATCGATCACTCAATAATAGTGTATGTTCATTTTTTGTTAATTTCAGAATAATTGGGCTATAATTAGGATAGATCAATATTTAGAAAACCCAGATTCTGCGGATTTCCTGGCAGAGTCACGAGAACCTGGAGTAGACAGTTAGCAAGCTTATCAGCAATAATTGGCTGCTAGAATTACTGCTGACCAGGCAGGTGAAAGGTGAAATTGCCACACTCACTTGACCTTGATTTCTGATGGGAGTACCAAGGGCCTCCTGCGCATCAATCATTGCCCAGCTGTACTTCTCAACTAATTAATTTTAAAATGATCTAAGTCAATTAATTATGAAGCAATGGTTTGTCACCTCCAGCTGCCAATGGATCTAAATTACCAACTGCAACTAATTAGTTAGCTTACTCTATTTCTTGAACACATATTGTGTATTTACTCGTGAATAGCAAATCATGGCTCAGTCTATAAAGAACCATGGACCTAGTTTTTCTGTGGGCATTCAATATTTAAACATCAGACAGAGGGAAAGAAAGCACTTTTAACGCATGTAATCAGATTTACAACTAGGCAAGGCAACTTGGCAAGACTTCCATAATGGAATATAATGAATCCTTTTTAAATCTGTATAAAGCCAACTAAAATCCCAGTGATGTGGTACAATCACTAAAGCCCTGACCTTGTGGAAGGCAGCATCAAAGCTAAATCATGGAGGTCTGGACTCCATTTATGCCATACAAAGAGTTAAGCAGCCTAAATACAACACACGCTGTTCTCATTTACAAAGGAGCTGTTATTTTTCGTTGTCTCATCCTTCCTTCACATTTGTCTTAGAGAAAAGGTTAGCCCTACACATATGTAGCAGAGATTGGTCTTCGTGTGAGTCTCCTAACAACTGAAGCAGGGCCTGTCCCTGATTCTGTTGCTTGCCTTTGAATGTCTTTCCCCTGACTGGGCTGCCTTGTCTGGCCTCAGTGGGAGAGGATGTGCCTAGTCCTGCTGCTTGATGTGCCAGGGACCAGTTGGTACCCATGGCATCAACCCTAAAAAGAAGGGGAGGGGGAGGGGCATGTGAAGGTAGAACTGGGAGGAGAGGAGGGGGTTGCCACGATGATTGGGACATAAAGTGACTAAATAAATTAATTAATAAAAAGAAAGAAAAAGAAAAGGTGTCTCTCTTATTCAAGGCTAAGAGCTTTAATCTCATCCGCTCCTACTTGCCCTGAAACTTTGCTGCATAAACAACTCCTGTTTTCTTTTGTCTTATCAAGAGCTTACTATCTTGGCCCTTTCTCAGTCTCCAAACACTTGGGTATCCTCCTGCTGACAACCGCTGCTAGCTCCTAAACCTGGCAAGGCACCCCTGGGGCTGCTATTCAAGAGCTACACTAGCCCTGCTGTCTCTTCCTGTGGAGGGGAGGTTCAAGCTTTGTGTCCACCCCTTTATCTCCACAAAACCTTGCTTAGAAGATAAGCTGCCTACACTCTGTATGGATTTAGTAGTAGAATTTAATCTACTCGGTTACTTTGCACAGTAAATACTAGCTGTTGTCCTTGTCTGAAAGCAGGGGTGTCTCATGGTATTTGAGGACAAAGTCTTCCAAATCAAATGATATACAAAGCTGAAATTCTTTTATGCTTCTGCTTTTTTCTATCTGTGTGGATTTGAGCAGTGTACTTGATTTTTTTATTTTTTAAAGTCTGGCTTCTTAAGTAGACACTGTAATCAAACTATACGTTGATAAAAAATAAAATTAAAGAGGGTAAAACAGGTTAAGTTGCTTCAAACTCTAGGTTCAGAGCATAGCAACTATTGAGATGGTTTCCTTTGTTATCATTTTAACGGGCTTTTAAATGATCCTTTTCTTTGTTTCATGTGATACTGGTAATAGTCAAATATGCTTTTTTATTGCTCAGAGTAACACTACAGATAGACAATTTTAGTTTATTCCCCTCCCTTCCAATAAACATAATGAATTGCTTTCAAAAAATAACGGTCTATTCCTGGGTGTTGGACCCTAACCCTGATGTTGGAAGTAAAATGTGACAGGGATATGGCCAGTTACATTCGTGAAACTTCTTTCCCAGTACATGATTCAAATTCAAGCTTCCCAGGTCATGTAATCTATCATCTTCCAAGATCATGTGACCTAGCATCTTTAATCTCTAGAATCCATTGCTTTTGTCTCCTCGTTCAGTGTACTTAAAGGATTTATGACATCTTTACCGTCTGAAGGAACTCCAGGAACTTCAAAAGTCATTAATGAGAGTCCTTTGCTACTTAAGATGTGACATGGAAGAAAGCAGTTTGGAGCCCACTTTGTAGGCCAGACTTGCCTCAACCTTGAAGTCTTTCTGCCTCAGTCTCCGCAGTGTCAATATTAAAAGGTGCATACAACCAAATGCCACTGGGAAAGCTCCTTGAACCATTGCTGCCTTGTCAGTCTGGGGATGAACTCCACATGCAGAAAGAAACATAGTGAAACTCTTGGACTCAATGTCTGCTCTCCACATCCAGCCATGACTGATGGATGCCAGCAATACCTGTATACCTTTCATTCATTTGTCAATAAATTTGTTTTCAGTTGTAGGTAGTTTGTATATTTTGTCACTTGCAACTACAACTGGTATACTGGTGCATCATATTTTAGCACAACTCCTTGATAAGGAAACTCTATTTTTGGTTGGTTTGTTTATTTATTCATTTGCTTGCTTGTTTGTTTATGTCGGGCCTGAGCGACAGACATGGGGCCTCGTACAAACATGCTCACCATCTGCTCAGTGTCCTTCCGCTGAGTTAAACCTGCAGGTTAGCTATTGTTCTTGGGCCATAGAAGAGTTCGGTAGATAGTAAATGACTACTGCACATAGGTGGAATACTCCCTTTATAGTGATAGGCAAATACACTCTGTACCCGGAACTCACAATTTCATTCATCTTTTAGGTACGGTTTGATGTAGGCGCCATTCTGAAAGGGCGACGGCTGGCGTAGGAAACAGTATCCCTTCATAAATCCATCATCCGCCTTCCATTCAAACTGGACTAACTCCGCTGCTGTTTGGGAAGGGGTGTTTGCGTTGCACTTGAAAAATCATGTTTTCCAGCTTTTGTAGAAGACAAAATGCAACTTGTTGAACCAAGCACTTAAACGGAGCAGACTAGGTGACAATTTTGAAAATTTTTTTCAAAAGATAGTAATATCTCCCTTCAGAGATTGTTAGAGAACCACATGGGCTTGTTTTTCTTTTTACTTTTAAATCACATCTTCATGACATATTTATAATCTTTCAGCACTGATTATTTTCTCCAAAGACAACTTTTTTTCCAAGTTTTTTTATGGAAGCTACAGAAATACACACACACACACACACACACACACACACACACATATCAGTATAATATTCCACTTTCAACCAACTTTCAAATTTTAGAGCTCTGGAAATTTAGAGTCACCTATAAGATAAGTCTAACTAACCTATGCTTAAACTAACTGAAGCTAAATAATGCTATAAATGTAAACGTTCTCCCCATTCCCTCCATGGATGTAAGTACAAAGCAAAGCAGAAAGGGAATAGACACGTGCGGAAGTAAAATGAACGAAAAATTGCAGGAAAATAAGTATTCAGTTGGAAATGGTGGAGGTAGATGACAGAAGCTTTAAAATAAACGAAGAATGTTAAGTAGCCAACGTGCATTGTTCTGTGAGGAGCGGACATTCAAATCAAGTGTAAAAACCGTTATTTTGATACAGAGGGCAACAGAAATAAACTCTGAGAAAGGAAAAAGCCGCATCCCATCAAAAGCTCTGCAGGCATATTCGTGCTTTCTTCTGCTGCCTTACAGCACATGCGCATAACAAAGAGAAACTGGAGCCAGTTGTGAAATCATGGCAACCAGAAAAAACTGCCATGGAAGGCACTTGTCCTCTTGGCACATTCACAGTATCTGAGAGGTCCTCATTAGAGACAGGACCGCTGCAGAATAATGAGCCAGCTCCTAGGGGTGAGAAAGATTATTACCTCTTCAAATTGACGTCTGCCAGCTGCGAGTCCTTAGGGTCTGTGCCGGCCATGGACCCCCCCCTTGCTTGTGAAAGCTGGCACTGTTTAAACTATTTTTTGTAGAATTTGCCCTCCATTAGCTCTGTCATGCTGGGATATCAAGTGGAAAAAAAAAAAAAAAGCACCTTTAATTTGAGGATTCGTTAGACAGCTGTTTTGACTTGTTTGCCGCATTGGATGCTGGACGTTTGTTGATCTGCTAGGGCCGATATAGAAAAGTCCCATGTACCAACTAGAATGGGCTTGTTTGTTTCCTCTGAGGTCAAGCCACAAAGACATAGATGCTTGGCTAGAAAACTACATTAATATATATTTCCCTCTCCTTACAAAGCCATTCGTCCTTAGCAATAAATATCGTTAAGGGCCTTTACTCTGTGAGGGCAGTGTATCACACAGCTGCAGTGTCACAGAGAAGACATCTCTATTGGCTCAAGAATATATGCAAGAAAGCTAGAAGCTGACCCCCTTCCAAAATATGGGTTTTTCTTTTATAATTGCCACAGGTACATCCTGTCTCTTTTCTTTTTTATTGCCCTGATTTAAGCACAGACAGTAAGGATGCATATCTTTCTTCTACAGTATGGAGTCTCTTAATATTGTATCTGGTCTGTCCGCTGAACAGCAAGTAAACATGAGAGCAATGTTTTGAGGGAGAGAATGGCTTGTGGGAAGAGAGAAATCAGACATCCCTTCACTACCAAAGCACAGTTGTGTTTTACAGTGAATCCCCACCACTCAGTCAGAGCCAACCTCCTGCCTCCAACTCCTTCCACCAGTTCCTCAGCCAAAAGCTTCCCTCTTCCCAAATGTCATACTATAGTTCTCAATTCCTCTGAGTCATGAAAACAGGAATACTTTTTTCTGGTCAATTTTTAATGGAAATTTTTTTTAAATTTCTCCTAATTTTTTGATATATAAACACAATATATTGTGTCACATTCCAATGTCAGTTTTCTACATTAGATTAATTCATGAAAAGGCAAAATTAGGAAGCTTCCAGGTAAGGTTGGATTCTACCTAAGGTAGAAACACATTCTACAAATCAGTCATGATCATGCCCATTGAAGAGAGCAAAATGAGGACCCAACCAGGGTGCCAGAATTTTCCACTGGTGGAAAAGCTGGCACCAACCACAAGCTGGAAAAAGATCTCTTCTATGTAAGTTTTCCTGTCCCCAAGGGTCACTCTTGGCCACACTTTGTCTCTCAGGACCGAGAACTGAATATTATTTGTTTCTTATGAATTTTTTGTCTTCCTTTATTGAAATTCAATGGAGTAAAAATAACCACTGTCCATTCTTCCTTGCCTGACAGCTCTTACCTGGGCTGAGGTAGTGGGAAAGGACAGGAAAGCCTGCTACAGATGTTTAATAGAAGAAAGCCCTTTTGGAATGTGTTTGCATGACTCATAAAGAACAGTTTTCTTAGCTTTCCTGTCCATAGAGATAAAACTCTTTGCCCACTAAATACAAGCTTCTACTAAAATGGGAAGCCCAAGGCCCATTCAAGCTAAATCCCCAATAATAGGCTCTCATTACAGTACCTGTCCCAAAACCCCTGGAGTTATATTGGTATCATTCTACAATATAGGCTTACATTCTTTGCAAGCCTAGAACTCAATTGCAAAATCTTAACTAGTTTGGGTGGTTTAATTTATTATGGTAGAACCACCTAGTATAAAAAAAAAAAAAAATTGCCCAATGCGTAATAAGTACAATTAATTCATATTTAAGAATTTATCCTTCGTTTATCACACATGCTATAGTTTAAAATGCTATGTCACCTAGAAAACCAAACACTCTATGATTGCCTTTTATTAGAATTAGCGCTATAATCAAACTTAAACCTCATACTGATTATCTTTTGGATAAATACACTCTCTTTCAACACCAACAAGGTAATAATATACTGAAAAAGTTTACTCAAGGATTCCTCTGCACTTTGATGAATTAAACAACAGAAGTACTAGAGAGTTTTTCTAAGAAAAAGCTGAAAGAGAAAATTAAAAAAAAAAAATCCTCTGGCAGGGAAATAATTCACGTGGGTTTAGAGTATTTCCTATCCAATTTCCATATGAAAAGCCATGACCTGTTTATACTCTATAGAACCCCAGTTCTTGGGGTAGGCAGAGACAAGAGGATCCTAGCAGCTGACTGGTCAGGTGGCCTAGCCAAAAAGACAAAGATTCAGGTTGAGTAAGAGAGTTCTTGTTACAAGGAGGCTAAGAACAACAGAGCAAGATTGCTTAATGTCTTAGTTCTGGCCTTCATGTGTGTGTGTAAATAAACAACATATGCCTGTATATACACAGATATCCACAGTCACACACACACGGCCCCAACCACCCGTGTATCATCTCTTAACCTTCCTCACTGTTAGGTCTCGGAGGTTTTCAGGATGATCACTTCTTTGCATCTCAATCCTCAGGTCTGCTTTGGAGATAACATCCTAATAATCGGTTCATTCTGTGTCTGTCCACAAGAACTTCTAACAGGCTAGGGATGTAATGTAGCAGATGCTATGATTGTATGCATTCAGGAGTCCTTTGTTAATGCCAGCACGGGAAAAAAACATTCAAAAATAAAACTACAACTTGGCAACTTTCAAAGTGCTATCTCTTGGGATCAGTATTTACATGTTTATATTTGAAGATTTGGATTCGCTTTAGTGAAAATGTCCCTGTGAAGTCTTATTTGTGTCTTTCAGTAAAAGTTATGTGTTTGCTGTATGCTGATACATTATATTATGCATATTTCTAGAAATCTTACAGAATCCTAAGGGATAAGTGATGTGTTTATTATGTTATTATTTTTCCTTGTTGCCTATGCTTTAAAAAGCTAAGTGTGTTAACATATTTTATTTGGCAACCTTATGGATCTTTGTGCTAAAACTAATACTTTTCCTTACCTTGTAATCATTATATGTTTTGCCTCCTTTGCTTACCTTGCTGTTCTTTCAAAATTGACCACTGCCTAGCAGCTATGCTGTCAGTCCTATTCGTATTATTAAAGAAAGTATTATAACACTAAATAATATATTTCTGATTACTATGCCTAGGTAGGTCCTACTTAGCACTTAAAGAGTTTTTCTTTTTTTGGGTTGATATTATGAGGTGTCTTTTAATCATTTTCAATGCTGATATTAAATTTTATATTATTTTCTCATCTAACATGTATGATGCTTTGCCCTGTGTGTCTGCTGTTGTGTCCACGAGTTACCTAGTGTCTGCAGAAGTCAGAGGAGTCAATCAGATGCCCTGAACTGGAGTTACAGACGTTAGTTGTAAGTCACCATGTGGGTGCTGGGAACTGAACTTGGGTTTTCCACAAAAGCACACTCAGATCGCTGAGCCGTTACTGGGCTCCAACCAATGGTGGCTTTGGCCAAAGCTTTTACTACGCCCATGGAGGATCATTTTGAATATTTTAACTCGTTATGTTCTAAACCACTGGGGTATGTTCTAAGACATCTGTTACGAAGAGTGAGCCTACACTGTAAATGATTACATCATCTTTTCATATGTTCATGGTATGGCTGTCATTTTGTATATGGAATCTTTGTCATCCGTTCAGAAATAAGATATTTCTATACTGCTTTCTTCTTCTACCACTTTTTTCTTTTTGCTCCTTCTCTTCCTCCTCCTCTTCCTTTTCTTCCTCCTCTCCTAAAGTTCTCCTCTCCTCCCTCCTCCCTCCTCCCCCTCCTCCTCCTCTTCCTCCTCCTCCTCCTCCCCTCCTCCTCCTCCTCCTCTTCTTCCTCCTCCTCCTCCTCCTTCCTCCCTCCTCCTCTTCCTTCCTCCTCCTCTTCCTCTTCCTCCTCCTCCTCCCCTCCTCCTCCTCCTTCTTCATGACAGGTTAAGCTATCCAAAGTTTAACTGCCCCCATTGACTTACAAAAGGGGAAGATCTTTCACACTTTCTTTCTCTACAATTTTTTTTTATAATCATTGCATTTATTTCTTCAAACTTTTATAAAGTTTGCCCATGGGATGCTCTGACTCTCCTCTTTCAACTTCCTGAATCTTAATTTTTCATCTAATCCTTTGTCTTTTAAAGGGAACAAGGAATATTCAACTGTTTATATTCTTTTTGAATGTGAACTGCCCTCCTAGTGATACAGAAATTTCCCCTACGTTATCTAATATTTTCTTATTAAATTCTTCATAGATTTTCTTTTTAATATTGGCCACATTTCTGATTAGAATTTTTTTTTTATTCTGAACGTATTTTAACAGTTTACCAAATATTTTTTTCACCTTTATTGGGTTTTTTTATAAGTGAAAATTTTGTCAAGTTAGCATTTTTCATATCTTGCTCTCCACTAAAATTTTTTTCTACTATTTTTAAATTTTTTTTTCTTTCCTTTTTGAGGGTAATTGTATTGTTTTCTCAGGTGTTAAGATGGGAAGGATAGAACCTATGGTTTTTTTATTTGCAGTTATCCATATAATCTTTCTTTATAAAAATTCTGTAATTCTGTGCTGATAATTTTTATCCTAACCCTTTTAACTGGGTTTGGATAATGGAATGGGGAGCCAAGGGACAAGGCACCAGATGGGTTCCCTTTAATCCGGGGTGAAAACATTAAGGGGACATGAATTTTCACAATACGGGAAGCTGGAAATTTTTTTTTTTTTTTTTTTTTTAATTGGATTTTTAGCCTGAGTCAGAAGATGGAAAGATAGCAGAGCAGAGATCCCCCCTACTCAAGCCTCTGGGCCCCAATGGTTCTTATTCTTCCTAATGCTGCAACTCTTTAATAAAAGTTCCTTATGTTGCAGGACCCCCCACCATAAAATTATTTTTGGCCTTGTACCTCATAACTGTAATTCTGCTACGTATGATCATTAAAGTAACAATTTGTTTTCCGATGGTCTTTCAGGTTTGAGATCTCTGCTCTAAAAAGAACTTGGGAGATGTTCCAAGGCTCTGCCACATAACAAGAAATACTGATAAGCTTTTGAGCTTATTTGTCTATAGCAAAGATATGGATATCTCAGCCCAAGATAAAAGTTGAACATAACAAATTATTTTAAAATATGAAATGCTGACATTAAGGGTGATACAAGCTGTATATTTATTACTAGAGGGTGGGAAAGTGGAGGCCTGTGCCCCAGAAATGGGTACAAAAGTTTAGTAAAACTGACACCTGCAGTCCTTGAAAGGAGAATTTTATCTTCCTTCCTAAAGGAAGGTTTCCAGAAGCCCGTCTTCTAACGAAGTTACCAGTGCTATTTGTTTTGGTTGCTATCCTCTGACCTCTGAATTGTCAGAGAGCTCAAAAAGTGCTGGACTGGGTGTTTAAACAGGGAAAAACGACATGAAGTTTTAAGGATTTCAGAGATGAAAGGAGACGGTTTCTATTTATTAAAAGTAATAAAAGCTCAATGGTTTGACAAAGACGTCTGGCTTAAAGTGTGCCCCAGTGCCTGTATTGCCATTCATGTCCATTTGGGAAAAACCTTTGAATGTCTTCAGTTCGTCTGTGGCAAAGGCACATAGGGCCAAACCGTTTAAACAGAAAGGTGCCTGTCAAACCTGGTTAGCTCATATTGTCAGAATGAAGCCTTCGGAGAAAAAGGGACTTGCCCAAAAAGCAGGTATGGAGGAGCTATTTGCTCATTCTTCTGGGGAAAAAGTAATTCACTTTTAAGGTAAACATGCATTTGGAGTCATAATACCAAAATTCCAATTAGCCTGGATTAAAGGAGACTCTATTATTAAGACTTTTGACCCTTTGGACCCACATCTCTATATAAAGAGGTACCAAGGTTCGAAAGCCCGGCTCCATAAGAGGCATATTATGCGAAAACTTTCATGATGTGGCCTCGGAAGATAATGAAAACGAGGTTTCCCACAGACGATTAGCTCAGGGAAAAAAAAAAAAAAAAAAAAAACAATGGACTAAGAAAAAGAAAGGCTTAAGTCGTTTCCTTATCACCATTGCTATGGGGCAGTTTGTCACAGTTATTACTCACTATCGTATGATTATACATCTGCAGGATTTGTTTTCTAACCTCTAATCTGTGCCCGGTGCAAAAGAATGCCAGGAAACCTTGGATTCTGAGTTAATCTGAAGAAATCAATAGGTACTTAGAGTTTTTTCTTGGAGGCTGAGAGTACATATCATTGGTTAGGAAAGAAAAATGGAAATTTTATGAAGGTAAAAAGTAGTAAACATATTTCCTTAAATATGTCAACCTTTTCCTTTGGCTGAGACATTCTTGGACATGAATGAATTCTGCGTAGAGCTTGTGGAAAAAACCCCCCCCTTCTTTCCCCCCCTTCAAACCCCCCCCCCCCCCACTTTTTTTAAAATTTTTTGGAGGGAAAGTTGGGTTTTTTGGGGAGGGGGGGTTGGGGTTGGGT
>JAJTUV010004972.1:0-22519 GCA_021653895.1 Mastomys natalensis
GGCATTTTTGGAATAGATGTGCCACTGAGACTGTGGGCTAGTAGACTCTCATCCTAGCTGCCTGAAAGTCCTTATTCTGATAGCAGAATTCAGATGAAGATGTAAAACTCTCAGCTTTGCCTGCACCATGCCTGTCTGGATGCTGTCATGCTCTGCCACCTTGATGATACTAGACTGAACCGAAAAACATGTAAGCCAGCCTAATTAAATGATGTCCTTTATAAGACTTGCCTGGGTCATGCTGTCTGTTCACAGAAGTAAAACACTAACTAAGACAGAAGGTCATACCAGGGACTGGGGTATTCCTTTGATAGGCCTGAACATGCTTTTGTTTGGAAGAGTTTGGATTTTCAGACTTTGAATTTGGAAAGCATTGGAAGGCTTTAAGTGAGGCTTAATGGGCTGTCTGAGAAGAAATATGGAAGACTTTGTTGCTGTGAGTGATTTGAACTATGCTGACCTTACCCAAGTGATTTCAGTAGAGAAGAATTTCAGCATATGTCGTAAATACTATTTTATGGAATTTTGGTGAAGAATGTGGCCAATTTCTGTCATTGTCTCAAGAGTCTGCCTGAGTCTAAAGTGAAGAGACCCAATAAGTGCACTGACAAACAAAGTCTCAAGAACACCCATCATAGACTTTGTTCTCTGGTTAAATCTCATGAAGAACATTTTAAACAAGAATAGCAACCTGAGAAAAGGAAAATATAAAATGTATGATTGGAGCATTAAAGGGAAACCAAGAAGTGAAATGAGGCTGAATCCTGTGTTCAAGTATATTAAATTGGATTAAGGGAGTAGTGATTTTGGGACAAGATCACACAGCTAAGTTTAGGTACTACAAGCCTTTAATCCAAAGAGACAAAGACAAGCAGATCTCTGAGTTCAAGGACAACCTAGAGCACATTCTAAGTGAAGAAAAACTTGATTCCAGGCTTAGTAGGAAACCTTTAATCCCAGTGCTTAGGAGACAGGCATGCAGATCTCTGAGTTCAACGTCAGTCTACAGAGCAAGTTCCAGGACAGTAAAGCTTAGGCAGTGAAGAAGTTGGAAAACAGAAAGCTTGTGATTATATAATAGAACAAGTGGGCCATGTTCCAGCACCAGAAAGCAGCAGAACTCAGCAGCTTCAGCCATATGGCTCTGGCTTTTGAGTCCAGAAGAGAAACAGTTACTGGGAAAATTGATGCTGGTTAGCTGAAGCTAAGAAATTAGGGGTGATTAGGAAGAGACAAGCATCACTAGCATGAAATCTACTGGAAAGTGTTTTCTAAGAACACAAAATAAGCTGTGTTTCAAGAGATAGCCAAGGATGTAACTAGAGACAGCTGTACTTGGTAATGTATAAGAGGCACTCCAGTGGTGCTGGTTTTGAAGGCATGAAGGAGTCATGAAGGTTAGCTGAGGCTTGGCACAGTGAGAGGCCCTAGAAGGCTATTGATGAAGGTTCAGCCTCAGTTGTAATTGATGGCCCAGGACTGAAGGGGTCATTCAAAAGATTTGAGGCTTGTCACTATGATGAGATCCTATGAGAGGCTATTGGTGAAGCCTAGTGATAACAGAAGTCCCCAGTGTGTTGGAGATGCCATTACAATGGGCTGATCACCAAGAACAGCAGTAGCAGTGGAGTGGTTCAACCTTAGCTTAGAGTGCTACAGAGGGCAGAGCTGGAGAGGTGGCACCAGTCCTTAGGAGGAGTCCAAAACATCATGTGTGGGTCTCAGCCATTGAAACAACAAGCTGTAACATTGAAGTTGTCTTGGAGACCCAAAATATTCAGGATGCTAAAGCCATGGTATATCTCCTGAGGGAAGCTGGTTAACAAAGTGTAGAGCTAGCCCAGAAGAAAGAAGTTTGTTGCAGTAAACAAAGATGAAAATGTAGTTGGAGATCTGAAAACTGCTTTTGACATCAGCCATGGAGATGCACAGTATGTCAGTTTGCTAAGCTGGTTTCCTTTCTTGCTTTGGGAATTACAGTTAAGTGATTGAAGGAATCTTAGAAGAGACTTTGAACTTCGGACTTTTAACATTGAGACTGCTCTAGACTATGGGTACTTTGGAAGTTGGACTACATGTATGTTGCATTTTGCTATGTTTAGGGATGACACTCATAGTCTTAAATGTTTGAACAAGACTATTGGGGCGAGGGAGTCCAATATAATGATTTGTGTATGCTCAACCCAGATAGTGGCATTATTAGAAGGTGTGGCACTGTTGGAGAAGGTGTTTCACTCTGGTTGTGGGCTATACAACTTTCAGCTGCCTGGAAGCCGGTACTCTGTTAACAACTTTCAGATGAAGATGTAGAAGTCTCATCTCTGACTGCACCATACCTGCCTGGATGACACTAGACTGAATCTCTAAAACTGAAAGCCAGTCCAAATTAAATGTTGGTCATGGTATCATTTCACAGTAGTAAAACCCTAACTAAGATATATACAAAGCCTATGAGAACAAAATTCAGGATTGCTGTGGTATTCACTGGACAGCTCTCTGATTCCTAACCTTTGTCTCAGTCTTCATTTCCATGTCTCCTATAATCATCCTAACTCCATCCTCAGAAAACTGTTCAATTGGCCCCTACAGAAGAGATGCAGCTAGGCATTCTGATACAAATACCTCTTATATTCTAAGAGCCTGGAACTTCTGCCAGACCACACAAGCAAGATTAGCAAAACAAGTAGAAATCACTTAAGACTGAGAAAGAGTTTCTTGTTTGCTCAGAATTTGGTGGGATTTTACAGATCAAATTCTTAGTATATTTTATTCCCAGCTACTCCAAAGAAAGTTCTAGTCTTTCTCACAATCCAGAGATAATTTTATCATGCATAATCATGCTGTTTTATTAAAGAAGAAATATGTCAATGGAGGTGGTCACTGATGATGACATGGACAGGATATTGGGTACTATATGAGTATCCTAAATCAGCATCATGTAATTCATAGATGTCCTTTTGCAAGTTGATCGAAGCACAAGAAGTCTCAAAGGAACAGACACAAAAGTAGACATTCCAAATTCCTGTATATCAGCTATTCTTCAAACTAATGTCTGAGTTCTCTCAGTCCCAGGGCAGCTTGCCGCTCCTCCTCCAAGGTTTCTGACATGCTCAGGATGTGGTTGTCACACTGTGTCTCTTGCACAGAAATAGACTGCAGAGTCCTCAGATGTCAGGCTGCTGAGGTCCATGTATGCTGTGCTGGAGGATTTGTCTACAGTCAATGTGGCCTTGCCCTTGAACTTTTCATTGTAGTTAGTACCACCATTGTATGGATTAATCAATCCAATCCACTCAAGGCTCTTGCCATGACTCTGCTTCACCCAGTGCATATAGTAGTTGGTGAAGTCATAGCCAGAAGCCTTGCAGGACAGCTTCACTGAAGATCCAGGCCTCACCAGCTCAGCTCCAGACTGCTGCAGCTGAACCTCAGAGTGGACACCTGTGGAGAGAAAGGCAGAGTGGATTTCATTGTCACCTCAGTCCCTATCTTCTCTTCAGATTTGGAACTGGTGAGCATCTTACCTGCAGTGACTGACAGGAGAAAGAGAAACACCCAACTCCATCCCATGGTTAGAGTCAGTGTGTTCAGTGACTGGGGAGAGAACAGGGATCATAGGTTGTTTTCAGGGTGTTGGTCCCTGTATTTACTGGCATATACTGAAATAATTTGCATATTCATGAGTAGACTATTTCTTTGATAAACACCTAGTGCAGCTGCAGAACTACTGGAGAAAAATGACTGAAAAGGCACAGGGGTCAGGCAGCAGCACACTCAGTTTCAAGTCCTAATTCTCTCTGAGGAAATGCGTCCCATATACTTTCTGTGAACCCTAGAATGATAGTCTGGATAACTACAGGGTCAAATCTCTCAATAGATTTTTGGCCTGAGTCTGTTGCTCTACTCAGGGTTATGATAACAAGTTGATTTACAGATTGTAGAGTGTGACAATGATGATGGTGGTGGTGGTGGAGGTGGTGAAGATGATAATGATAATTGAAATTTCTAAAAACAGTTAATTTATTTTTTTAATTTTAGAAAATTCTTTTACAAATATTCAATTAATATTTACATTTTTAACTGGTTATATACTACTTCAAAGCTCACTAAGATGACTAACAATAAATGTGCTTCATAAATATTTACCTATTAAATGATTATTGCAGGAGGATCATCAATAAATTATAGCATTCACTATAGATGTCTCAAGAAATAATTTTTTTGTTTCTTTTGTTTTTTTGGTTTTTTTTTGCTTTATTGGAATTTTTTTACACTTCAGACGTTATCCCCTTTCTCCATTCCCCTCCCATTCAGAAATCACCTATCCCATCTCCCCTACTCCTACTTTTATGAGGATGGTCACACATTCACCCATCCACTTCCATCTCCCCACCCTTGAATTACATCACACTGGGCATCATTCCTTCAAGGGACCAAGGACCTCCTCTCCCATCTATGCCAAAAAAGGCCATCCTCACCTACATATACAGTTGGAGCCATGAGTGTGGCTTAGACCCTTGGAGCTCTAGTTAGCTGCTATTGTTGCTCTCTCCATGGGGCCACAAATCTCTTCAGCTCCTTCAGTCTTCTGTCTCACTCCTCCAATGGGAACCTCTTAATCAGTTCAATGGTTAGCTGTGAGCATCTGCCTATGTATATGTCAGGATCTGTCAGACCTCTAAGGAGATAGCTATATCAGGCTCCTGTCAGCACGTACTTCCTGGCATCCATATCAGTGTCTGCCTTTGGTGAGTGCACATGGGATTTACCCAGATGGAGCAGACTCTGGAATGCCCCTCCTTCAGTTTCTGTCCCACACTTTGTCTCCATATTTGCTCTCATTGCTGTTTTGTTACTCTTTCTAAGAAGAACCAAAACACCAATAACAGGTCTTTCTTCTTCATGAGCTTCATGTGGTATGTGAGTTGTAACTTGGATATTTCGAGCTTTTGAGCTAATATCCACTTATCAGTGAGTGCATACCATGTGTATTCTTTTGTGATTGGGTTACCTCACGCAGGATGATATTTTCCAGTTCCATCCATTTGCCTAAGAATTTTATGAGTTCATTGTTTTTAATAGCTGAGTAGTACTCCATTGTGCAAATGTACCACATTTTCTGTATCCATTCCTCTTTTGAAGGACATCTGGGTTCTTTCCAGCTTCTGGCTACTATAAAATTGGCTGCTATGAACAGAGTAAAGCATGTGTCCTTATTACATGTTGGAGCATCTTCTGGGTATATGCCCAGGAGTGGTATAGTTGGATGCTCAGATAATACTATGTCCAGTTTTCCTATGAACTTCCAGACTGATTTCCAGAGTGGTTATACCAGCTTGCAATCCCACCAACAATGGAGGAGTGTTCCTCTTTCTCCACTTCCTTGCCAGCATCTGCTGCCACCAGAGTTTTTGATCTTAGCAGTTCTTACTGGTGTGAGGTGGAATCTCAGAGCTGTTTTGATTTGCATTTCCCTGATGAGGAAATGTTCCTGAACAGAGCACCAATGGTTTACGCTATAAGATCAAGAATTTACAAAGAGGAACTCATAAAGTTGCAAAGATTCTGTATGGCAAAGGACACTGTCAATAGGACAAAACAGCAACCAAGAGATTGGCAAAAGATCTTAACCTATCCTACATCTAATAGAGGGCTAATATCGAATATATAAAAAGAACTCAAGAAATTACACTCCAGACAAAGAAATATCCATATTAAAAATGGGGTAGAGAGCTAAACAAAGAATTCTTATATGAGGAAACTAGAATGCCTGAGAAGCATATAAGGAAATGTTCAAGAAATAATTTTATGACTAAGACATGGTCACATATATATTTGTATTCTGCAAATACATAATATTGCATCAGTGAAATTTTCTAATAGAATAAAGAGAAAATAGGAAGAGGAGAAATATGCACAGTGTACAAAATAAAGACAGAATGAAAAATCTGTACATGTGTAAAGTTATTTCTATATTTTGTAAGAATTTTCATGTTTTGAAACTTTCAATCATATATGAAATATGCTACAACAACTCTCAGAACTTTCACCACAATTTACCATTAATAAGTCCTTTGAGACCTTCCAAAATTCTCTTTCCCAACATCCTACTTCTTCTGTTTCATTACCTAATAACACAGTGAGTTTAGTAAGTGCTATCTATGTACACATTGATAGGATTATCACTAGTAAAGAGTGAATCTCTATAAATCTTATCCAAAAATGTGAATATATTTTGCTTATCAGTCATCAAATGCCAAAGACCTTCAGCTTGTTGTGGGCCTTCATGTGTTCCTCCCCATAAATGTTGTAATGTTTTTTTTTAATACATTATTTTGTGGTGAGGAGAGGGTACATATGCACCAAAGTGGATATTTTAACCTCAGAGGACTACTTACATAATTCAGTTCTAAGAGATTTACTTGATATTGCTAAGATTGCCAGTAGACATCAGTACCTGCTCAGCCATTTAGAGGTCTCTCGTGTGGTAATTTTCAATAAATTGATTTCTGTAACTTATGCTTAGATTTGTGTATCTGTATCTACTGAGAGTTCATAGGTGCAATAAAAACAGATAAGTTTCTGGAGATAGAGTTTTATGTCCTTTGACCCCATTTTCTGTATCTTATTCCTTATTTTATCATGGTCCTTTATTTTTGTGTGAGAGGTAGGAATCATAACTCGTCTATGGCTGAGTACTCTGTCATTCATTCTCAGCCCTCTGACCACTCATGAATGTCTGCATCACTCTTTACACCAAGGACATATGAGCCTCTGTGATCAGGGCTCAGACAATATACTGTGTATGAACATAAATAGTTAAAAGACAGTCTGACAACATGATCCTTAGCAATACAACTAGGATCTATATCATCTCTAAACATGGGTTTTAACCACACATACCAGGGATGAAGACTTTTCTATGAACATTCACCAAAAATAATAAATAAAATTATGTAGTGCCCCAGCAATAATTCTACCAAACATGTATTCACCTTATTGTAGAGACACTTGCACACCCATGTTTATTCACAGCCTGTTATTCATGCTCTATTCACAGGATATAGAGGAATGAATCATCCCAGGTTTCTAACAAATTATAAAGAAATCATGACAAAGTGGAATATATAGAAATTGAATAGTACTCTGTGGTAAAACATTAATTATATAATATATAATTGTCTGTATAGAACTGGAAAAAATATACTGAATAGATCACCTATGTACATAAGGGAAGTGATTCATGTTCTCACTCATATGTGTTCCAAGATTTGAATATCCTCCTGATCTCTCTATGTGGATCCTTGGCCTCATTGCTCCCCCTGCTGGTCATGTACTCCCATGCATTTAGGGTTATCATGACTTACACTGAAGTTGTACAGTCTAATTTTAGTACATAGGTATGTCCCCCTGCTGAGGACGGGGCAACCCACCCATCTCAAAATTTAAACCCAGAATTTTTCATGTCCAAAGGGAAGACAGGGTCAAAAAATGCAACAGAGTCTGTAGGAAAGACCATCCAGAGACTGCTCCACCTTGAGATCCATCCAATCTGCAGACAGCAAAGCCTGACAATACTGCTGATACCAAGAACTGTTTGCAGACAGGACACTGTTTTATCTGCCCTCTAAGTTATTCTGCCAGTGCCTGACTAATACAGATGCAGGAACTCACAGCCAGTGATTCAATAGAGCCCAGGGACCCAGTGGAAGAGCTAGCGAAAGAACTCACCCAGAGCTGCCAGGGACTAAACCACCAAACAAAGAGTATACATGGACGGATCCATAGCTCCAGCTACAGAAATAGCAGAGGATGACTTTACCTGGCATCATTGGGAAGGAAAAATACTCAATAAAATTCTCACAAATCAAATCTAGAAATACACCAAAGCAATCATCCATCATGATCAAGTAGGCTTTATCCCAGGAATGCAGGGATGGTTCAACATTCAGAAGTCCACCAATATAATCCACTAGATAAACAAACTCAAAGGAAAAAAAAAAACACATGATAATCTCACTAGATTCTGAGAAAGCATTTTTACAAAATTCAACACCTCTCCATGGTAAAAGTCCTGGCATGATCAGGAATTCAAGGCTCATACCTAAACATAGTAAAAGCAATATACAGCATGCAAGCAGCCAACTTCAAATAAAATGGAGAGAAACTTGAACAATCCCACTAAAATCAGGGAATACACAAGGCTCCCCACTCTCTCCCTACTTATTCAATATTGTACTGAAAGTGCTAGACACAGCAATTACACAACAAAAGGAAGTCAAAGGGATAAAAATAGGAAAGGAGGAAGTCAAAATAACACTATTAGCAAATGATATGATAGTATACATAAGTGACCACAAAACTTCCACCAGAGAGCTCCTAAACCTGATAAACAATGTCAGGAAAGTGGCTCAATATAAAATTAATTCAAACAAATCAGTCGCCATCCTCAACTCAAAGGTTAAACAGGCTGAGAAAGAAATTAGGGAAATGACACACTTCACAATAGTCACAAATAATATAAAATAAATTGGTGTGAATCTAACCAAGCAAGTGAAAGATCTTTATGACAAGAACTTTAAGTCTCTGAAGAAAGAAATTGAAGGTCTCAGAAGATAGAAAGATCTCCCATGCTCATGGATTGCCAGGATTAATATAGTAAAAATGGACATCTTGCCAAAAGTAATCTACACATTCAATGCAATTCCAATCAAAATCCCAACTCAATTCTTCACAGAGATAGAAAGAGAAATTCTCAAATTCATTTGGAATCAAAAATAAAAATAAAAATAAAAAATCAGGATAGTGAGAACCATTCTGAACAACAAAAGAAGTTCTGCGTGAATCACAGTCTCTGACTGAAAGCTGTAATACAGAGCAATAGTGATAAAAACTGTGTGACATTGGTACAGAGACAGAAAGGAAGATCAATGAAACAGAATTGAAGACCCAGAAATGAACTCACACACCTATGGTCACTTGATCTTTGACAAAGAGCTAAGATGGTCCAGTGGGAAAATGACAGCATTTTCAAAAAATGGAGCTGGTTCAACTGAAGGTCAGCATGTAGAAGAATGCAAATGGATCCATTCTTATCTCCTTTGTACAAAGCTTAACTCCAAGTCTATAAAGGACCTTCACATAAAACCAAATACACTGAAACTGATAGAAAAAAAAGTGGTGAAGAACTTTGAATACTTGAATAAAGGGGAAAAGTTCCTGAACAGAACACCAATGTTTATGCTTTAAGATCAAGAATTGACAAATGAGACCTCTTAACTTTGCAAAGCTGTGTAAAGCAAAAGACAGTCAATAGGACAAAACGGCAACCAACAGACTGGAAAAGTATCCTTACCAATCCTACACCTGATAGAGGGCTATTATCAAATATATACAAAGAACAAGAAACTAGACTCCAGAAAAACAAATAACCTTATTAAAAAATGGGAAACAGAGATAAACAAAGAATTCTCAACTGAAGAATCTTGAACAGCTGAGAAGCACCTGAAAAAAATGTTCAATATCCTTAGTCATCTGGGAAATGCAAATCAAAACACCCCCGAAATTCTACCTCACACCAGTCAGAATGGCTAAGATCAAATCTCAGGTGATAGCAGATGCTGGTGAGGATGTGGAGAAAGAGGAACACTCCTCCATTGTTGGTGGGATTGCAAGCTGATACATACTCTGGAAATAAGTCTTGCAGTTCTTCAGAAAATTTGACATAGCATTACCTGAGGACCCAGCTATACCACTCCTAGGCATAGTCCCAAATGATGCTCTAACATATAACAAGGACACATGCTCCACTATGTTCATAGCAGCCATATTTATAATAGCTAAAAGCTGAAATAACCTAGATATCCTTCAACAGAGGAATAGATACGGAAATTGTGGTATATTTACACAGTCAAGTACTACTCAGCATTAAAAACAATGAGTTCATGAAATTCTTAGGCAACTGGATGGAACTAGAAAATATCATCCTGAGTGAGGTAACTGAAACACAAAAGAACACACATGGTATGCACTCACTGATAATTGGCTATTAGCCCAAAAGCTCACAATACCAAGATAAAACTCAAAGGCCACATGTAGCTCATAAAGAAGGAAGAACAAAGTGTGGGTACATGAGGTCCTTCTTAGAAGGAGTAACAAAATACTCATGGGAGAAACACTGGAGACAAAGTGTGGGACAGAAACTGAAGGAGGGGCCATCCGGAGACAGTTCTACCTGGGTATTATCCCATGTGCCTTTACCAAAGTTAGACACTGATATGAATGCCAGGAAGTGCATGCTGACAGGAGCCTGATATATCTGTCTCCTTAGAGGTCTGCCAGAGCCTAAAATATACAGAGACAGAAGCTCACAGCTAACCATTGAGCTGTTCATAGGGTTCCCAATGGAGAAGTTAGAGAGAAGACTGGAGGAGGTGAAGGGGATTGAGTCCCCAAGGGAAAGCAACAATACCAACCAACCAGAGCTCCAGGGTTTAAACCACCAGCCTGGGAGCACAGAGGGAGGGACCTATGGCTCCAGCTATATAGATAAGTGAGGATGGCATTATCCGGCATAGGTGGGAAGTAAGTCCTTGGTCCCCAGTGTGGGGGAATTCAAGGGTGGGAGGTGGGAGTGGGTGGGTGGTTAGGGGTCCATCCTCATAGAAGCAGGAGGAGGGTGGATGGGATATGGGGTTTTCTGGGTGAGGGGAATGGTGAAAAGGGATAACATCTGAAATGTACATAAAATATCCAATAACAAAATTTAAAATAAAGAAGCAAAAGATCATGGAATGATAATGGAACCAAGTAAAGTTGTCATGTTTGATAGAAGAGGCCACAGGGCCAGAGATACAAGTACTGCTGGTCCTGAATATGGGAAACACGGGTAACAGACTATTCTGAGGGAGAACATCATATCTGACCAGAACATGGATGTTGTATCTCAGAGGCTTTGTTGCATGGAGTGGGGCATAAAAGTATGACGTTGATTTAAGTCTGTGATATGAGAAACAATAATTGTAGATCCATTTCCTGAGTTTTTCAGATGTGTGTAGAGTACTTCTGGGTCTGCATTTGAAAGTCTGAGAATAAGTATGTGTGGGGCAGTGAAAGGTGTCTTGGGTTTTGGTAGAAGGGCTGGCTGGAAGTAGCCTGGAGACCCTGCAATGGATGGGCATCTATTCCACCTCTCTCCCAGAATCCAGGCTCCTAACATGTGGCGTGGAACTCCATTAACCTGCACCAGTCAGTCACATAGGACAAAGCAGCCCCTCCCAGAAAGGTTTACCTCTCCCTACACAGGTAGAGGGCATGACTTCAGGCTTAAGCCTCAAGAGATTTCCATATTAATTAGTTACTTAAAGGCCAGAGGGAAGTAGGTAATTAAATGACCCTCCTCCCCATCTCCCTCCCTATTTAAGTCAGGTTCCCACATGGCTTACGTAGGGGCTGCACATCCAGACCATCTATCATCTGCCATGACAATAAAGCTCTTGGAACACTGGACTTCCTCGTATTATTGGGGCCTGCTGTCATGCTGCCATCATGGAGAACTTCTCTGCTTTACAGCCACTGGAGGCATTGTTCAAGCCAAATGGGTAGAACAAGAAAGTACTCTCTGCAGGTTGCCACCAGAGCCCTCTCTATTCCCCTCATCTCTCTTGGCACAGGCCAGCACAGTGCCTGCACTCTCATCATCTCCATTCTGCTGCAGCCTCCCAGAGCCCAGAGCTCACAGAGCCCCAGAATTGAGACCAATGTGGGCCCCAGGAGTTCCCACTTGAGACCCCTGCACCCCCATGGAATCAGGCTGACTTCATTCGCTGCCCTGGGGTGTCCCAGCGGCCTCTCATGGCCCAGCGTCCATCTGGTGTCCTGTGGAATGAAGTCAGTGAAGGTTCCTGTGCTCCAGTCCCTTCGGAGCTGTGGGAATCACCCACCGCTCAACAAGATTCAGAAACCCACGCTCACCTGCCCCGACAAAAATCTTGTTAGATAAAATGAATTAGAATTTCCTTCAGAAATTCTCCAGTACTTGCATTGGAAATTGTGGTACTATTTTTTATATGATGATAAATGTATTATTGATGGTCTGAGGAATTGGATTGAAGATCTTCACAGAGTAAAAACACTAAACAGCCATATATTTACATGATGTTGTAATCATCATTAATCTCAGGACTCTCCACTGTAACTTGGAATTTGAAATACAGCTTTGGAGTTGGTTCTTAATCAGATAATAAAAAGTTTTGCAAATATTCTGAAACTAGGATTGATATGGTACATAAACCTTGGACATCACAACAGATTGAAGGACTCTCATACCTTAATCACAAGGCAGGACTTTACGAAACTGATCCCAAGTGAGATTGGAACATTATGCACACATAAAGGTAGCCTTGAGATCCCGGATTTATATAGTAAACACTGTCTAAATTCATGTGTAAGGGACAGGGATATGGTGTTGTTGTGAGAACATCACTTCTTCTCCACATTCAGGATTCTGGACAAGCACAAAGACAGTCTTTAATTAATACTTTCTTCCTTTGTCTTATCCTGTGTCAGTAAATCACACAGTCGCTATATATTATAAATTTGGTTTAAACCTTTATTACAGACATAAAATGAACGATAAAAACTAAAACATAATGAAGGGCATGAGAGCCTCATACTCACAGAGAAGCACCAGAGAATCAGGAATTTTAGTCCTGCTGAATGTCTCCTCAAGGAAGGAGGCAGAATCAAATACCTGCACTCCGTCCAGAAACCGGAGTGGAGATTCTTAACTACCTGTTGATACTTGTGCTATCTGTAGGGACTGAACACACCCTAATTTCCCAGAATGATTATCTCAGACTCTTTCACTATTAATTCACTACCCATCCTTAAGGGAGATTTCACATGCATTTTATGGCCTATTGACCTGTATTTTATTTGTCAGAGACAACTCTATAATTAAGATTAAGCAATAGAACACACTCTCATGGTCGCAATAACTTCTTGGAATATGTCTATATGGTCACAACTTAAACTTCATTGAAAAACTGCATGTGGAATGATTACAAAAATTATTGTAGCCTGAATACCAATTTACAAATTCTATTATGTTGAAATATATCTACAAATAAACAGTCTGTGTTTAGGCTCCCCATATTCAGGCCAGGAAGACAAAGTCAATCTGCACCATTATCTCATGCTCATCTCTTCACATCCTTTGTTTCCCTCTATGACACCTACATGAATGCCCTCAAGAAATAAGAGATATCCAAGAAGAATTTACTTTATGCACTTAGAGATTAATAATGGAAAATTTCATTACTGAAAATAAACACGCACACACACTTGCACACAAAACAGATGCACATACATACACACTCACAAAAAAAAAAAAAGGGGAGACACAGGTGAGACAGGCAAGAGAGGGGATTATTGAGAGAGAGAAAGAGATAGAAATGCTGAGAGAGAGACTGAGAGAGGCTAAAACTCTAACATTTAATTATGTTCAATACACCTTATCATTATGCATTTTACATGTCCCTCATCCTTAAATTCTTCCAGACCTGGATTCTTTAAAACCTTTGAACAATTTCAACAAAGACATGAGAATTAAAGTCTGTGGATTTGAGTATAAAAAGAGATTTACATAAAATATTTTATCAGAATTCTTTGTTATTCATTATTATTTTACAAGTCTTTTTCTATTTATATTTTAAATAGATTGCTTCATGAAATATATTCAGATTAAGGATTTCCATTCCCAAACACCTTCCTGATCTTCTCCCATCTTGACTCTGTTTCTTAATCAGCTACAAAACAAACAGTACTTAAAAATAAGAAGGAAAGTAAGCAAATTGGAGTAAGACAAAACAAACAAACAGAAGAAAAATCACCAAAAACAAAGCACAAGAAACACATTGGATGCAGAGACCACTCGTTCACAAATTATGAAACAAAGCTGGGTGACAGGTATGCAATGGACTATGAGTGTTGATACTGTATAAGCATAGTTTCCTGTTTTAAAAAGGCTAGTGACCATAGGGATGATTACTGATCCTGGGAAGGAAGTGAATATGAGAGCAAACACTTATGTGTAATCACAGAACCTAGCTCAATTAATACTGTGTTTGTAAATGAATTTCATGAAAAGTGATTTAATAATATTTCATCATCCTACAGGAGTTATACATATGACGTTGCATTCTGGTATAAATATTTCTCACATCCTACAAGACTGGAACTTCTGTTGAAACACAGCCAGATTTAACAACACACCTGAAACAACTTAAGACTGTGAAGCAGCCGGGCAGTGGTGGCGCACACCTTTAATCCCAGCACTTGGGAGGCAGAGGCCGATGGATTTCTGAGTTTGAGGACAGCCTGGTCTACAGAGTGAGCTCCAGGACAGCCAGGGCTACACAGAGAAACCCTGTCTCGAAAAACGTGAAAAAAAAAAAAAAAAAAAAAACAAAACAACAGACTGTGAAGCAATGTTTGTTTGCAGATGTTGGTGATTTGGATTTATATGTCAAATTCATATCATTCATTATTTCCAACAATTGAAAAAACTTCTGGTTTTCTCTGGATCCAGTGATATTTTTATTATGCATCATCACACTTTTCCCTTTTTATTTTCTTGTTGAAAAGAAACATGTCAATGGAGGTAGTCCATGATGAAGAGCATGACAATGTATGGTGAACTGTAGGTTAATCTAAACCACCATCAATTTATTCAGACATGTCTGTTTACAAAGATGACAAAGGCACAATAGGTCTGTGAGGAGGAGGCAATATAGGAACATTCAAAAATTACCATTTCTGAGCATGTTTTAAAGGTTAGTCTTTTGTGTCATTTCAGTCCCAGAGCAGCGTCCTGCTTCTTCAGGGTTTCTGACACACTCAGGAGTGGGTTACAACACTGTGCCTTGCACAGTAATAGACCCCAGAATCCTCAGATGTGAGGCTGCTGAGATCCATGTAGGCTGTGTTGGAGGATGTGTCTGCAGTCAATGTGGCCTTGTCCTTGAACTTCTCATTGTAGGCAGTGCTACCACTTCCAGGAGCAATAGCTCCAATCCATTCCAGGCCCTGTTCAGGTCTCTGCTTCACCCAGTGCATTTCATAGTCAGTGAAGGTGTAGCCAGAAGCCTTGCAGGACAGCTTCACTGAAGACCCAGGCCTCACCAGCTCAGCTCCAGACTGCTGCAGCTGAACCTGGGAGTGCACACCTGTGGAGGGAAAGACAGAGTGAATGCCAATGTTATCTCAGGCCCTGTCTCCTCTTCAGATTTGGAATTGGTGAACCCCTTACCTGCAGTTACTGACAGGAGGAAGAGAAAGATCCAGATCCATTCCATGGTTAGAGTCAGTGTGTTCAGAGACTTTGGAGAGAACACTGATATCTCTGTATTTACCACCATAGACTCTGGCAATTTGCATATTCATGAGCATGGTACTTCTTACATAAGAACCTGTTCATCTGGAGAAGAACTGGAGAGGAAGGACTGAAAAGGCACATGGGTCAGGCAGCAGGATTCTCAGGCCTAATTCCTATTCCTCTCTGAGGAAATGTGTCGCACACACTTTCTTTGAGCCCTGGACTGATGCTATGGAAGTAACTTTAGGGATGAATCTCTCAATTGATTTTTGGCCTGAGTCTGTTGCTCCACTCTGGGATATGTTAACAAGTAGACTTACAGATAAAGCTTTGAGATAATGATGAGGATGATGATGATGAATATGGTGATGTTGATAATGATGGAAAATTTGAAAAAAATGGCTAATTTTTATAGCTTTAGCTTCTTCATTCTCATATATGAAATTAATATTTGCATTTACAACAGTTTGTATGATAAAAACTCAATAAAATGACTAAAAGTAAATGTCCTTCAAAAGTATTTGCCTATTAATTATTATTGCACGAAGAGCATCAATAACAAGTTAAAGCAATAAGCAATAGATGTGTAAAGATATGATTTTATCAGTAAGGCATGTTTATATATACTAAAAATTACACACACACACACACACACACATATACATATGTATATATATGATTTTTTGACCAAAATGAATAAGAAATTTGGAATACTTTAAGAAAAATGAATTAATTAGATATAACTGTATTAATGCACACAATCTCAAAATCACAGACATTAAATGAGACACTCATTAGCAGCTCTTATATATTTCATATTTATATGCAAATATCTATGCAAATACATGATGTCATATCAGTGAAAATTCTCTGCTAGAATAAAGGAAAATAGGAGGGACAAGAGGTGACAGAAGAGATATGCACAGTGTACAAAATACACATAGGAAAATTCTGTACATCTATAACTGGATATTTCTATATTCATAAGGATTTTAACTCTTATAAAAATTTTATCACATATGAAATATGCTATAAATCTACCACTAATCTTAGGACTCTCACCACCATTTACCATCACTACATCCCTGTGTTTTTTGCTTTGGACTTCCAAAAAAATCTCTTTCCCAACATCCTAGTTTTTCTGTTTCATTAACTAATAAACAGAGGGAATTTAATTATTGCTACCTATATATAGATAATAGAGTTATTGCTAGTAAATAGTGAATGTCCCAGATATTTTATCCAAATGTGAATATATTTTTGCCCCTCATTTATCAAATATCAAAAGACCATAAGCTTGGTTTGGCCATGAGAGTTCCTCCCATCCATGTTGTAATGTTTTTTATTGTTATATTATTTTTAGTGATGAGAACAGACAGCACATGCACCAAGGTGGTTGTATTGACCTCAGAAAAATGACTTACATAATTAAATTCTAAGGGATTTCTCTGATATTGCTATGCATGCCATAGACATTTTTACATGCTCAGCCAATTAGAGATCTCTCATGTGGTAATTTTCACTCGATTGATTTGTTTTATCATATGTTGGTAAATACAGCTACTGAGAGTTCATGTGTGCAATAAAAACAGTTAAACATCTGGAGACAGAATTTGAATCTCCATTGACCCCATTTTCCTCATCCTTTTCCCTGTTTTGTGATGGTCCTTGAGTTTTGTGTGAGAGGATGGTATCATTACTCATCTGTGACTGAGTACTCTGTCAATCATTCTCAGTACTCTGACCTCTCATGAAGTCTGCATCAGTCTCTACACACAGCACATATGAGCCTCTGTCATCAAGGCTCAGACAATATACTTGGTATAAACATAAGTATTTATAAGGCAGTTTGACAACATGACCCATAGCAATACAACTGAGGTCTACTAGAGCCTATATCAACTTTAAACATGGGCTTTTGACCACACTTTCCTGGGATAAGTATTTCCTATGAAATTCACCAAAAAATAGTAAATAAAAATTTTGTTGTGTCCCAGAAATAACCCTCTCAACATGTACTCAAATGGCACTACATACTATTATATAGATGTTTGTACATCCATGTCTATTCACAGCACATAGAGGAAGGAATCATTCCAGCTTTCCAACAGAGCATAAGTTAAATATGACACAGTGTTACATATAGAAAAATGAATATTATTCAGTGGGGAAAACAAATTATGTGATCTATAAGTGTCTCATTGGAACTGAAAAAAAAATGCTGAATAAATCAGTCCTGTCTGTAAATCAAGTGGTTCATGTTCTCACTTATATGTATTCAATGATTTGAATATGTTGTTTTGTGTATTGAAGACTAGAATTGAGACAGGAGAGTATGAGGAATTTAAAAACATAATAAAGAAAAACAGAGCTAAAAATAAAGAGAAATAATTTTAAGATTCAGAAGGTTATAAGAGCCAGAGGGGGTGGATGACTCCACAAATGAGTGTCTTTCAGACACAATAAAGGGCTGAAGCACATATGAATTCACAGAGACTGTGGCTGCAGGCACAGACCCTGAACCAAGTCAACCTAGATAAAAATCCCCAAGTTAGGAGATGGAAATGGATATGGGCTCATACTGCTAACCAAGTAGTTCTGCAACTGACACTCTCATGCAAAGGAAAAAATTAGTTTTCTCCAGTTAAGTTTATAGAGGTGGCTAAGTGCCTTAAAAAGTTGGTATCCAACAAGAAAATGAATTCCATAATATTTGCAGACATTTTTTCTAATATCGTCTTTAATTTTCTTTCTCTTACTTATGCTTTGCCTATGTATCATCGGTACAGAGTAGCAGTTTTACTGGTTTCTGTGTGTGTGTGTGTCTATGTATGTGTGTAAGTATATGTTTAGTTTCTTTTTTTTACTTTTTGTTTTTAATCACCTGTTAAATTACTTTCTTTTTTTTAGAAAGAGAAAAAAATGTGTATAGTTGGGTGAGTTGGTTGGTAGGAAGAATCTAGAATATATTGGGGATGTAGGATTGATTTATTAGAATACATTGTGTGAAGTTTTTTCAAAAAACTATACAAAGCAAGTAAAAAACAAGTAAAGATAAGTCTGTGAAGGGTGTAACAAAGAATCTTTACTGGGTTTGAGCATGGTGATATCACATGTCAGTCAAAGCAGGATAGATCAGGTAGTATATTTAAAAGAGGAATTCATAGAGGACACAGAGTCCCATCCACACACAGCTCATCTGTCTATGTGGATTTATTGGCCTCATGGTGCCCCCTGCTGGTCATGAGTTTCCATGCATGTAGGTTTGTCATGCGTTAGCCTGAAGTTAACAGTCTGGCTTAAGAAATACCTTCTCTTATTTTTTGGTTGTGAGCCTAGCCTTTAACGGCTGAGCCATCTCTCCAGCCCAACTCACAGACCACATAAAGCTCATAAAGAATGATGACCAAATAGGGGAGCCTTCAGTCCTTCTTAGAAGGAGTAACAAAATACTCAAGGGTGCAAATAAGGAGACACAGTGCAGGACAGAAACTGAAGGAGGGACAGTCTACAGACTATTCCACCTAGATATCCATCCTATGTGCAGGTCACAAAGGTTAGAGGTTGATGTGGATGGCAGGATGTACACGCTGACAGGAGCTGAATAGCTGTCTCCTTAGAGGTCTGCAAGAGTCTGACATACTCAGAGGCAGATGTCACAGCTAACCATTAAACTGAGCATGGAGTTCCCAATGGGAAGATGAGATGAAGGCTGAAGGAGTTGAGAGGATTCGCGACCCAGAGGAAAGCCAACAATCCAACAACCAGAGCCCCCAGGGTCTAAGCCACCAGCCTGGGAGCGCTTAGGGAGGGACCATAGGCTCCAGCTATATATGAAGGGAGCTATATATATAAGTATGAGGAGAGAGGATCCTGGGTCCAGTGAAGGCTGGACAGGGGGGTAGGATATTCGAGGGTGGGGAGGTGAGGTCAGGGGAGGGGGATGGGTAGGGGTAACACCAACGTGAGGAAGGGAAAGGGGGGAAGGGATAAGTGAGTTCCTGGGAGGGAGGGGGAAATGGGTAAGGAAGAACATCTGAAATGTAAAAAATAAAAAATTTTTCAATGAAAAAAAAAAAGATAATACCTTCTCCCTGTAACCCCAGTGTTCACAGAGCTCAGCTTAAGGAATAAGTGGCTCTAGTTTAACTATGGATAATGATTCATGTATCAGAGATTTATAGGTTTTTTCCACTTACTATGATAACCCTTCCAGAGACAGAGTTCTGCCTTGGGGGCCAGTTCCATTCAGCACTACCAGTTTCCAGTTTTTTTTTTTTTTTATTTTTTATTTCGGTTTTTTCGAGACAGGGTTTCTATGTGTAGCCGGCTGTCCTGGAGCTCACTCTGTAGACCAGGCTGGCCTCGAACTCAGAAATCCGCCTGCCTCTGCCTCCCAAGTGCTGGATTAAAGGTGTGCGCCACACCGCCCGGCGTCAGTTTCCAGTTCTAAATGGTAATGATAGGAAATAACAGGTTCTTTCCTGTCTTCATCAGGCTACACCTGGGCAGAGCACCTGTGTTCAGAGGGTAAATCACTCACCCTACATTGTTTAATAGACACAATAAAAGACTACACAATAATGTAAATAAGAGGTAGATATTGATATAACTATGAAAATGTTGAAGCAGCTCAGGACCTGTCTGATCTGTACAAGCTCAAGCAGTTTTGAACTAGTGCTGAATAGGCCTGCATTTAACAAGAATGGATAATTAATAAAAACTCTGCTTAGAGAAAATGAAAAGGACAAACCAGATAAAAGGTCTGAATCATAGAGATCTTCATGACAATCACTCCATAAACTTCAGGGACTCTCAGGGACTGAGACACCAACCAAAGGGAATACATGGGCTGACCCAGGCCCCCACCACATGTATATAAAATTGGTACCTCAATCTTTATTTAGGTCCCCCAATAATAGGAGTGGGTTTGTTCACTAAAGGTGCTTCCAGTCTTGGAATCCATTCTCATAACTGGATGTTGGACCCTCATTTGGGCCTTTGTAGACAAACCCAAGCCTGGCTTCTGTTTCTGTGGCCTTGTAAGACAGCCTAAGTCTAGCTCAAGTTTTGAGACCTGTCTCTGTCACTTAGGTACCAAGGTGACTCAGCAAGTCCTGTTTGGCCCTGCATCAAACTCACAGTTGCTGATGTAGAGATTTGCCATTGGCCCTGTCGTCACCCCATACACTCTGTCACACTTCCTTGCCCCCATGTCATCTCACCCCACCAAACTCCTCCTCCCTAAGCTCCAAGTTTATTAAGAGAGAGGCTGATACATTAAAGTTGAGTTCCTGCTTAGATAAGACTCCAGGCAGGGTGTGTTTCTTTGGCTGCCAACACTTACCATCCAGCTCAGTCCAGAGAGACCCAGCAGGACCAGAAACTCTCTTTCTTCTTGCTTGTGCCTGCAGGATTTAAAAAGCCAACAACTGGACTTCCTTGTTGGCCTCAGTTGGAGATGATGACCTAGAACTCAGAGACTTGATGGGCCAGGGTTGGAGGATATCCAATGGTACACCTACCCTCTCAGGGGAATAGAAGAAATGGAATAGAAGGAGGGACTTGTTTATGGGAGACCAGAGGAGAGGCAACACAATTGGAATATAAAAATCAATCACTCAGTCAATCATCAATCAATTCCCCCTTTGGATATTCTATTAAAAAGTCTAATTAAAAATAGACTCCCTCATGCTAACATAGGTTATTCAATTTTATTTCATAAACAACGACTTTCCTATGTGCTACATCTCTTTCCTTCCTATGCAGATGAAGTTCTTCCATTGTCCTACTCAGGAATAAATCTTCCCTCTCCCTTGCTCCTTGTTCCTTTCCCTTTCCCTTTTCTTTATCCTTTCTTTCCTGACTTTTCCCTTATTCCCTGCCTCTGTCCTGAGGACAACAAGAACTCTTTTGGGACTGAGAACTTTGGCTGGAGTGTCCTTGGATCCTACAGGCCTGGCTTTGCAATCACAGTGTTGTACTGCAGCTGTCAGAACAAAGTTAAGTGATTATAGAACATCTATGTGGTAAACATCTTAATCAATTTATGATTTGAATTAGTGTTTGAACTTGTAGTTCTTGATAAATGTGGCCTACCTTGTATTAGTCTCTTGGGCAACAAATTAGAGTCAGTGGCAAGTTCCATCCAATAGTATGAGCCTAAAATCCAATTAGATATGGGTTGTTTCAATCCTAAAGGTTTGTGCTACTATTGCACCAGTATAACTTGCAGGGAGATCATATTGGAAATCAAAGAAATAACGAGATTGTGGTTTATCTTTCACCTTCGGCAGCATATACATGCCTTCCAGTTCAATGAATGGGAGTCAGGAGTAAGTGAAAACTCCAAATAGATTACAGCTCAACTTCCCTAATTCACTATGTGGTAAAGCTGTTGTCTTCAGGAATAGCTCCTTGCATTCAGCTTGTGAAAAGAAATCAACAGCTTTGGAATTATCCTTCATGATTTGGGAGTTTCCATGATAGTCTGCTGTCTAATACATTGGTTATCTGTGACCCACTCCAACAACTGGGTTTTTATTTGGTGAAGAGAGATGTCTAGCTGGGACTTTGTCTCTTCCATTATTAGATGATTCCATTTAGACTTTGTTCACAAGTGTATATATTTTGAGAAGCTTCTACTGAATTAGAATTATATACAACCTCTCAAATGGACCTTAGTTTTAGATTTCTCTCACCATATCTCGCCCCTTAGGTTCAGATCCCAGCCCTCCCATTTTAATCCATCCATATATATTCTATTTCTCCTTCTTAAGGATATTCATCCTTCACCAGTAGGTTCTTCCTCTATCCTCATGTCTGTGTTTGTAAAAATAGTAGCCTGCCTATGGAATACATAACAGCTAACATCCACATTTAGGCAAATATATTCATGTTTGTCTTTTAGGGTCTGTGTTTCCTCACTTTGGCTGAGTTTTCCTCTAGTTCCATTCACTTACCAGAAAAATTTCATGATTCCTTGTATTTTAACAGCTGTGTAATATTCTGATGTTTATATATCTTTTTTCTTTTTCTACTTTTATTAAAAATAGATTTTCTTCTTCATATGATGGATCCTGAAAAGTTCCTCCTCCCTCAATACTCCCAGTTCCCCTTCCTTTCCATCCTTCAAGTCCTAGG
>JAJTUV010004973.1:0-14668 GCA_021653895.1 Mastomys natalensis
ACAACAACAACAACAAGAAAAGACTCAGCTGGTTGTAGTCATATACTAAGAGCTTAATTACTCATACATAACAAAGATTTGGGAAGGAATGGAGACAGAGGACAAGGAATGGGGTTTGAGATACAATATATTTCAGTGAACAAGTATAAAAGTAAACTTTAAATTGAAAAAGGAGGGGCTAGAGAGATGGCTCAGAAGATAAGAGCACTCACTTGGTGTTGTCCAGAGGACTCAGGTGACTTTTCCATTACACACCTGGGTGTAACAATGTGCCTGACTCCAGTCGATGGTGTCTTCTGCCCTCTTCTGGCCTCTTATGGTACTGCGTACAGACACAGCCAGAAACAAAGTTGGGCTTCTTTGTTGTTTGTTTGCTTTATTTGTTTTGTTTTCATTTTAGGGGGTTCAGATTTTTTGTTTGCTTTTGTTTTGCACTTCCTTTTGTCTCATTGTCTCTTTTCTGTAAGTCTACTTGGGAAATACTTGTGATTTTACTACTTAAAAGAGGGCTGATCTTTTTAATGGGAATTAGGAGGCAATTGCTTCTTAACTCTTAGATACAAAATCACAATTGCTTCAAGTTTGTCTAAAAATAGTTGTAGTGGTCTTATTTTCTCCCAGATCAATTAACATTTGAGTTTCAGTTAAGACCTTGAGGGACAAGATGAATATGCTAGAGACATTTTCTTTTCTTTTAAAATAAATTATATGTTTCTGAGCTAACAACTTTGAGCTAAAATTGACACCAAATGTCTCTGCTTTTACATTGTGACCATGTTCTAAAGTAGATTTGTTAAATGAACATGGTTAGGAATAGACAGATCTCCACATGAAAGTGTCTAGATTCCCTAAGGAAAATCTCTACACTTCCTGATTTCTCTCTCTGTCACTCTGTCTCTCTGTCTCTGTCTCTGTCTCTGTCTCTACTTCTCTCTCTCTCTTCTCTCTCTCTCTCTCTCTCTTCTCTCTCTCTCTCTCTCTCCTCTCTCTCTCTTTCTTTCAAGAAAAATGACTGCCATGCTCGCTGCTGGTAAGAAATTAACTCTCAGTTCTTCTGTCTTCCCTGTTGTTATGGTTATTCTTGGTAGTCAAACTGACTGCATCTGGAATTAGCTAACACCCAAAGAGTTGCACATACCTGTGAGACATTTTTCTTAGTTAAATATTTAGAAGTGGGAAGACCCTTCGGGTCTTTTAAGGTGATAAGATCAACCTTTATTCTGGGCCACACCTTCTGTTGGCAGCCCACATAAATAGAGGACACTGAAGAAAACCTCTGTCTCTTTTTCTTTTAAAATGCTTGCTGTATCTCTGGCTAGCAAGTTCTTCTTTTGAGTGGCTTTAGAGCTTACTCCTTTGAAAACGTGGCATATACTGAAGCCCAGCTGAGATGTCCAGCCTCATGGGCTGAACTACTGAATTCTTCAAATTTTCTTTGGTAGACAGCCTTTGTTGGACTTGCTGGACCACATGCTATGAGCCATTCTAATAAATCCCCTTTCTACATACACAAAGATTCATTTCATCAGTTCTGTTAATCTAGAGAACCTTGATTAATACAGATATTTTTCTTTTCATCTTAACTAAGGAAAATGCTGGCTAAGAACAGTGTTCATCTATGGCATTCTTCCTCAAACCATTTCTAAGTATTCAAGTTACGGTGGAGACTATACTTTTCATTATTATTAAGTTGTGAAGAGGTAGACATGAAATACAGGAAGAAAACTCCTATAGGACTGTAGCCACCATCCAGGCTTCTGGTGGGAAAACATGTATAGCTGTATTTTGCATTGGTTCCAGCTTTTTTCTCAGGAATGTCTAAAGTACCCTTGCCTACCAGGAAAAACGCAGCTCCAGGTCACCTTAACTCAGCATGAATCGACAGATCAGAGGTATGTTTCTAACATCTCTCCTGGATTGCTAGCTAATATTGCAGCTGCCCTTTCACCTGTGGAATAAGACAAATACTGCATTCCACATTCCACACTGGCTAATGTGCAGAACAAACCATCTACCTTGTGTCCTGGAATAAGAAGGGGAACTCTCTACCAATCCCAGGAAACCCAAGCTAGAGGAAAATCAAGGCTGCTGAAATGGAAATAGATGCAGATTAGGGAAAGGTCTTGGCCTGGGGTGGAACCCAGAGCCAGGAAACACTGTTCTGTGCTTTTCAGAATACTCCAACTAAGAGGGAGGGACCCATGTCACTCTTGCCTCGTTAGCCAATCAGAACCTGCAGTCAGAGCACCAGTCATAGGAGAGGCGGGTTCCTGCTGGTTCCATGAAATAGGTTCTGTTTTGAACCACCAGCAGGTCTCTGTTACTCTCCAAGGAGCTCTGAGGGGTGCAAGTGCAACATTGGAAGACACTCTATGGTGAGCAGCAGGCATAATCAGAGGAGGGCTGTGCACCTTTGAAAAGAAGAGCACTGTGGTCGAATAGTTTATTGTGTACAGTGCAGGGGAAATGTGGTAGGCAATACTAGATCACAGACTGCAGTTGAAGGCCGTCAGCTGCAGTAGTGCCCATTATGAAGAAGGACCTGATTGAAGTAGGAGGGTGGTTTTATAATTTCCCAACATGTATTAATTCATGCCATGGGAATGAAGATAGACCAGTTTGGGAGGTTAGCTTGAGCCAATGAATATTGAATTTCCAATTAGGGAACTCTCCTGTACAGAAATGTACAGTCCTGGTTGAAACAGTTAAGTCAGCTCAGAGGTTTGAGACATAGGTACTCACTGGCTGTAGCTATGTGTGTCAAGTTACTATATTTCCTTTATCTATTTTTCAGTTGAGGGGCATAGAGGTTGTTTCTAATTTCTGGATATTACAAATAGAGCTTCCAGGAAAATAGGTGAGCAAGTGTCTTTATGGTGTGGTGGAGCACCAACTGGGTGTGTGCCCAGGAGTGCATCTTGAGGTAGAAGTATTCCTGTTTATTTGTTTAGAAACCTCCTGTGGATGTTTGAATATGCCTGGCCCATGGAAATGGAACTGCTGGTTGGTGAGACTTTGTTGGAATACGTGTATCCTTAGAGAACGTTTCTCTCTGTGTACGGGCTTTGAGGGCTCCTAGTGCTCAGGCTCTGCCCAGTGCAGAGGAGGCCTTCCTCCTGGCTGGCTGTGGAAGAGAGTCTTTTTCTGTCTGCGTTTGGATCCAGATGTAGAGCTTGGAGCTCCTTCTCCAGCACCACGTCTGCCTGCATGCTACTATGCTTCCCTGTGTGATGCTAATGGATGGAATCTCTGAAATTGTAAGCCAGTCCCAATGAAATGTTTCCTATATAAGTGTTTACTTACCTAAGAAACTTATTTATGTTCTCGATATAAGTGTTGACTCTTGAAAGCAATGAAGCTCTAACTGAGACAGTGCCAAATTGATTTCCAAAGTGATTGTACAATTTTGCACTCCCACCAGCAATGGAAGAGTGTTCTCATTACTCCACATCCTTGACAGCATGGTCTGTCACTTGAGATTTTCATCTTAGCCATTCTGATGGGTATAAGATGGAGTCCCAGAGTGGTATTGATTTTCATTTCCCTGCTGACTAAGACTGTTGAATATTTAAGTGGATCTCAGCCATTAAATATTTCTTTGTTGAGAATTCTCTGTTTAGCTCTGCACCCCACTTTTAAATTGGGTTGTTTGGTTTGTCAGAGTCTAATTTCTTAAGTTGTCTATATAGTTTGGATATCATCCCTCTGCAGAATATAAGGTTTGTGAAGATCTTTTCCTGTTCTGTACGCTACTGGTTTGTTGTTTTGATAGTGTCCTTTGCCTTGCAGAAGTTTTTCAATCTCCTGAGGTCCCATTTATTAATTGTTGATATTAGCACCTGAACTGTTGGTATTCTGTTCAAGGCATTGTCTCTTATGACAATGCATTCAAAGCTACTCCCCACTTTCTCTTCTATCAGATTTAGTATATCCTGTTTTATGTTGAGTTTTGGCACTTGAAAGCGTGTACTTGGATTTGTGCAAATAGATATGGATCTATTTGCATTCTTCTGTATTCAGACATCCAGTTGGACCAGCTCCGTGTGTTAAGATGCTTTCTGTGTTCCATTGTCTAGTTCAGGTTTCTTTGTCCAAAATCAACTTTCCATATGTGTGTGGCTTTGCTTTTGGTTTTCAGTCTGATTCCAGTGATCAAACTTGTTTGTTTTGACACCAATACCATGTGGATTTCACAATTGTTCTCTACTACAGCTTTTGCTGAGGGATTTTGATACATCCAGAGGTTCTTTTATTGTACTGGATTGTTTTAAGAATCCTGTTTTTAATTTTTCCATATAAGGGTCATTATTGTTCTTTCAAGGTCTATAATGAATTACCTTCCAATTTTGATGGGAATTGCATTGAATTTGTACAATGCTTTTGGTGTGATGCCCATTTTTACTGTGTTAATCCTACCAGTTCACAAGTATGGGAGATTTTCCACCTTCTAATATGTTCTTCAACGACTTGAGTTTCGTGCCATACAGGTCTTTTACTCTCTTGGTTAGAGTTACACCAAGATATTTTATGTTATTTGTTGCTATTGTGAAATGCACTATTTCCCTAATTTCTTCTTCAGGCTGTGGATCATTTGTATATATAAAGAAGGCTACTGATTTTTTTGAGTTAATTTTGTATCTAGCCACTTCTCTGATGGTGTTTATCAGCTGAAGTGATTTTTTGGTAAGATTTTGGGGTTCTTTATGTATACTATCACATCATTTGCAAATAGAGATCTTTTGATTTGTACCTTTCTAATTTTTATATCTTTGATCACTTTTAGTATTTTTTAATGCTCTAGCCAAATTTCCAGTACTATATTAAATAATATGGAGAGATTGGGCAGCCTTGTCTTCTCCCTGATTTAATCAGATTGTTGAAAAATTGTCTCTTTTAGATTGAGATTAGCTATTGGTTTGCTGTATGTGCCTTTATTGTGTTTAGATACCAGCCTTGTATCTGTGATCTCTCAAAGACTTTTTTTTTCCTCACTTACACTGTGACTGAAACCCCAGCCAGGATTTGACTGCCTTTATTTTATGCTTAAAACACAAATATAAAGAGGGAGTAGGAGGAGATCGAGTGAAAAGTAGACTATGCCAAAACAAACACTGGAATCTAGCCAGAGTTCAGACCAGCAGGAACGGGCCAACTGATGTCTGAAGGAAATAACTACAAGAAGTCTGATAAAAGTCTGATTAAATGAGCAGTATCTTATTAGCTTCAAAGTTTCTGTGTAAAGTGGTCTTCAAAACAGCTGGCATCCATAGTTGTCAGGTATGTTTCCACACACGGTGGGTGAGTCTGAAGCCGTGTTCTCCATGCCTGTGATGTAGATGCAGCTTCTATTGGAACCAGTGGAGAACTTAGGAGACACTGGCACAGTCAGAGGCAGCTCGTTGGATTTCAGCTCCACTGCTGAGTCCTTGTGTACTGGATTTGCCTTGTGCACCAGTTCTTCCCAGAGCCTGACTAGCTCCTCCTCCTGCTCCTCTTCCTGCTGCAGTTTCCAGGCCTCCATTTCAGCCATTTTCTTCTCCAGCTCCTGGCACTCTTTGTTGCTTTTTTCGGTGGCCAGCTGAACTAGAGAACCAGAAGGGTTCTCAGCAACTGATTTTGCCTCTTTCTTGGGAACAAAGGGCCATTGGAAGATGGCAGTGTTTGGACTAGCCTTGAAGCAAGCTGCTTCCTTCTGCTGCTTCTGTTCTTCTTCCAGCTGGTGCCTCCATGTCTCAGCCTGTGGGCACCTCTCTTGTCTGTCTCCAGGGAGAAAGGCTCAGTTTGAGTCACATTCTTCACCGTTTTCTCTGGCAGGTTAATGGTGTCAAAATGGGCACAGGAAGTGCCTTGAACTTGGGTACCTCCCCTTTCTGCATTTTTTTTTCCTCCTTCTGCAATTGCCATTCTTTGTCCCGGGATCCAAGGAGAAAGGGCACACTCCACATTTCTTGCTTCTGGGATGTGGGACTTATAGGGTACCCTGCAATGTGGCACAGGCTGGGCTTAGATCACTACTGGTTCCTCTCTTATCACTACTCTTCCTCATCTTCTTTGATGGGCACTTGGATCCTGCTCTTCAATGCAAACACTGGCGACTTAGGGACAGTGGCTGGAATTACCTTCTTTCAGCAACACCCACCAAGATCTTAGTAGGGAAAGGTCTGGAATGAAATTCAAATTGTTCATCTTCTGGTTTTCTTCTTTGGCTCTCGCTCATGAATTTGTTTCTGAATTTCCAAATCAAAACCAACAGGCTGAGTAGGTCTCATGGGCAAGATGGGGCCGCCTTCAAAACTTCTGGGATTGAGTTCCCATGCTTTGAATTTGTATTGTTGCAGTTTCTCAAGCTCCTCAGCCTTCTGCTCTGCTGCACTTTTGTAGGTCACAACCTTTACACAATATTTGGTCTTCAGTATGGGGGTCTGGGTGTCTCGTGTGATCTTGTTCACAGATATGGAGGGTAACAAGGTCTGCTCCTTGTTCTTCAGATGGTATCCATTAGGGGTTCCTTTGTGGAAGGCTTCAACCTGCTGTGCAGTGGGCACATACATAGTGGGCTGCTTCATCAAATGTTCTTCTCTTTCCTTTGACCAGATTGAAAGGCTTATAGATAGTACATAGAACTCTTCCTGGTTCTTCAGATCTTGTTTGATTCGCTCATCTGTGAGGAAGTGAAAGTCAAGTGTTTTGATAAGCTGGCTTGTGGATTTCTTCAGAGGTCGCACTGCCCCTGCGAGAGCGAGCTTCTTGAAGTCTTCATTCTTCCTCTGGTCTCCACCACTGCCTGCTGCGTTCTCAGCCATTTCTCTGTCTCCTGTTCTTCAGCACTCTTTAGAACCTTCTCCCTTGTAGGTGACAAACCAGGCACAGTGTGTTTGCTGTTGGCTTTCCCCAGGGTTTCTCTTCCAGCTTTTCTTGAAGTAGCCAGAGTTCTGCCTTCCTCCTAGTCCTCCGGTTTCTTTTTACGAGGAACTTCCATTCTTTTGTTTGGGGTGGGGGGCAGTCAGTGATGGGAGCCTTGCATCTCTTGGCTTTAAGCATCACAGGTTCTTCAAATACAAAAGGAACCCACAATAAAAGGAAACTTATGAATGTAAACAAGTGATAAATCCTAAAGGTCTGATTCCTCTTTACAATAAACTAGACAAAATTGTAAATTAAATCATATGTATAAAAAGAGTCATCAATGCAATAAATGTGATAAAGTGTTTACACATGTCAATTATCTTTGCATGCAAAAAGGAAGTCTTACCAGAGAGAAACCCTATGAATATCCTCAATGTGGCAAAGCCTCTACACGTCACAGTGGTCTTCTGTGCCATGAAGGCATTCATACTGCAGAGAAACCCTATGACTGCAATCGGTGCAGTAAAGCCTTTTCACAAAAGAGCAGTCTCCAAATGCATGAGAGAACACATACTGGAGAGAATCTCTACAACTGTAATCAATGTGGTAAATTAAAGCCTTTTTACAACTCAGTAATCTCTAAAATCATGAAGAACACACACTGGAGAGAAACCTTATGAATGCAATCAATGTGATAAAGCCTTTTCACAACAAAGTCATCTGCAAAAACATAAAAGAACACATGATGTAGGGCCGTGAAGGGATGATTTGGTCTCCCTGGTAGAGCACTGGGTTTGAGATAGCCGGAGACCCAACAGGTGACCATGGCCTGTGAGGAACAGCACATATCTCCCTACACCCCCGGATTCCAGACTCCTACATGCGGCCTACATCCCCATCCCCATTAGCCTGCACCTTGCAGAAGCATTTGGCTCTCAGTAGCTCCTCCCAGACAGGTTTGCATCACACCTACAGGTAGAGGGCCTGACTAACAGAGATTTCCATATTCATGAGTTTCCTAAAGGCCAGGGGACATAGCTCAATTAAGTTATTCCTTCCCAGTCCCTCCTCTTCCCCCTCCCTATTTAAGCCAGCTTCCCCTGACTTTTACAGGGGGCACACATCCAGATCCAACTATCCTGCCATGAACAATAAACTTCTTGGAAATCCACGGACTTCTCTTATCACTGGAGCCTGCCATCGCCAAAGCTTCCAGCCTTTGAAACTTCAGACTTTCTCCTGTAAAATGAAAATAAGAAACAGATAAAATACTTCCCATAGTCTATCACAGTCTCAACAATGTTTAAAAGTAAAAACTTTCAAAGTCTGTTGTAAGATTCATGCAGTCTCTTAACTGTAATCCATTATAAAATGAAAGTAAAATCACACATCATGTACTTCCAACATATAATAGCACAGGACATACATTAGTGTTCTAAACTATAGGGATGGGAGCAAAGTGCAGAAATAGTGAACCAAAGCAAGACCAAAAAACCAGTTTGGCAAACTGCAAACTCTGCATCTCCATGTGTGATGCTCTTCAGATCTCCAACTCTTTTCAGCTTTAGTGATGGCAACACACTTTTTTCTCTGGAGCTAGTTCCACCTCATGTTGGTGGCTTTCCTCAGTAGGTGTCCCACGGCCCTGGCAGCTCTAGTGTCCTAGGGTGTCCAACGTAATCCAGGCCTCACCTTCACAGCTTTACCCAGTGGCCTCTCTGGGCCTGCCTGCAGGGATACCCTTGCCACATGCCTTGGCCTCAGCAACTTTCCTAAGTAGCAGGAGGGAGTGTTATAATCCCTTTCACACATTGACTTCTCTGGGCCTGCCTGCAGGGACAACCCTGACATATTCTGTGCATCAGTGGCTTTTCTTAGTCACAGAGAGATGTATAGACTTGATTCTAAACCCAGAGCTTTGTGGCTGAAGTGAGGCTGCTTGCTGAGCTGGAGCACAGCTGAATCGAGGCTACGGGTTGAGAAGAATGTATATTCTATTGTTTTAGAGTGAAATGTTCTGTAGATATCTGTTAAATGTACTTGGTTTGGACTGGAGAGATGGTTCGGTGGTTGAGAGCACTTGACTGCTCTTCCAGATGTCCTGAGTTCAATTCCCAGCAACCACATGATGGCTTATAACCATCTGTAATGGGATACAATGCCCTCATCTGGTATGTCTGAAGACAACTATAGTGTACTCCTATGCATAAAATAAATAAATAAATTCTTTTTAAAAAATGTACTTGGTTCATAACTTCTGTTAGTTTCACTGTGTATCTGTTTGATTTCTGTCTCTATGATCTGCTCTTGGTGAGAGTGGGGTGTTGAAGTCTCTCACTATTATTATATGAGGTTCAGTGTGTACTTTGAGCTTCAGTAACTTTTTTTTTTTTTTTAACACATGTGGGTACCCCTGCATTTGGGGCATAGGTGTTCAGAATTGAGAGTTCATCTTGGTCATTTTTTTCCTTTGATGAGTATGTAGTCTCCTTTCCCATCTTTTTTATAACTTTCAGCTGAAACTCTATTTTATGGATACTAGAATTGCTACTCCAGCTTGTTTCTAGAAACCATTTGCTTGGGATTTTTTTCCAGCCTTTTACTTTGTGGTAGTGTCTGTCTTCATCACTGAAGTGTGTCTCCTGTATGCAGCCAAATGCTGGGTCCTATTTGCATATTCAGTCTGCTAGTCTATGTCTTTTTATTGGGAAATTCAGTCCATTGATGTTGAGAGATATTAACAACAATGATTGTTGCTTCTTGTTAATTTGGTGCTAGAGCTGTAATTATGCTTATGTGGTTCTCTTGGGTTTGTTGTGAGAAGATTAATTTCTTGCTTTTTTGTGGGTGTAATTTCCTTCTTATGTTGGTTTTTTTCTTCTATTATCCTCTGTAGGGCTGGATTGGTGAAAAGATATTGTTTAAATTTAGTTTTGTCATGGAATATCTTGGTTTCTTTATCTATGGTAATTGAGAGTTTTGCTGGGTATAGTAGCCTGGGCCAGCATTTTAGTTCTCTTAGGGTCTATATGAATCTACCCAGGATCTTCTGGCTTTTAGAGTCTCTGGTGAGAAGTCTGGTGTAGTTCTTATAGGTCTGCCTTTATATGTTACTTGATCTTTTTTTTCCTTATAGCTTTTCATATTCTTTATTCATGCTGTCATTTGGTGTTTTAATTATTATGTGACAGACAGAATTTCTTTTCTGTTCCCATCTGTTTGGTGTTCTGTAAGCTTCTTGTATGTTTATGAGCATCTCTTCTTTCTTTAGGTTTGGGAAGTTTTCTTTTATCATTTGGTTGAAGATACTTACTAGCCATTTGAGTTGAAATTCTTTCCTCTCTTCTATACCTATTATTCTTAGGTTTGGTATTTTCACTGTGGCCTGAATCTCTTGAATCTTCTGAGTTAGGAGCTTTTTCCTTTTTCTTTGACTGCTGTGTCAATGTCTTCTATGATAGTTTCTTTGCCTGAGATTCTGTCTTCTATCTCTTGTATTCTGTTGCTGATGTTTGCATCTGTGACTCCTGATCTCTTTCCTAGGTTTTCCATCTCCAGGTTTGTTTCCCTTTGTGTTTTCTTTAATGTTTCTATTTCTATTTTTAGATCAGGACAGTTTTGTTCAATTCCTTTACCTGTTGTTTCCCTGTATTTCTTTAAGGGAGTTGTTTATGTCCTTCTTAAAGTCCTGTATCACTTTCATGAGATGTGATTTTAGATCTGAATCTTGCTTTTTAGGTGTGTTGGTGTATCTAGGGCTTGGTGTGGTGGGAGAACTGTGTTCTGATGTTGCCAAGTAGCATTGGTTTCTGTTGCTTCTGTTTTTGTGTTTGCCTATCACCATCTGGTTATCTCTAGTGCTAACTGCCCTTGCTGTGTCTGGTTGGAGCCTGTCCCTCCTATGAGCCTGGTTGTGTCAGAACTCCCTGGAGTCAAGCTGCCTCTGAAATCCTGAGATCCTGCTCCTGCTGTTTCCAACCTCCTGGGAAGTCAAGCTTACTCTGGGTGTTGTATGAGTGGGTGGGTAACCAGAGCCCTGGAACCTCTCTGGGCACAGGTGGAACTAGAAGGAACATGTCTGGATTGAGAATTTTAATGACTGGTTCTATTATCTTAGAGGTTATAAATCCATTTAATTTTGTGTGGGTGTGCCTGTGCATGTGTCTGTGCATATTCATGTGTGAGTGTGTGCATGTGTGTGCATGTGTGTGTGTGTGTGTGCGCGTGTGTGTGATATTGAGTTAACTTTGGTAAAATATCCACGGATACTAGATTTTAAATTTTATGGTGTACATGTTTTTAAAGTATGACACAATTATTCTTTGGAGTTCCTCAGTGTCTGTTGTTACATTCTTTATTTCTGACTTTGTTAATTTACATATTCTGCCTCTGTCTCTGAGTTAGTTTGGATAAGGGTTTGTCCCTCTTCTTGATTTTCTCAAAGAACAAAGTCTGTTTCATTGATTGTTTACAATGTTCTCTTTGGTTCTATTTCATTTATTTTAGCCCTCTGTTTGATTATTTCTTGCAGTCTATTCTTATTGGGTGTGCTTGCTTCCTTTTATTCTATAGCTCTCAAGTATGCTGTTAGTTTCCTGGTATGAGGTGTCTTCAATATTTTGTTTTTATGTTTTTCTTAGTGCTATGAAGTTTCTTGGTAGTATTGCTTTCATTGAGTCCCAAATGTAGGGTATGCTGTGCAGTCAATTTTATTGAATTCTAGGAAGTCTTTAATTTCCTTCTTTTTTTTTTTTTCTTCCCTGTCTGTGAGTGGGGTTTCTCTCTCTTTAGAGCACTGGCTGTCCTGTAACTCACTCTGCAGCAAAGGCTGGCTTGAACTCAGAAATCCGCCTGCCTCTGACTCCAAGTGCAGCAATTACAGGCGTGTGCCACTGCTGCCCAGCTACAATTTCTTTCTTATTTCAGTCTTGGTCCAGTGTTCATTAAGAGAGAGTTGTGCAGTTGCCGTGAGTTTGTAGCTCTTTTCCCATTTCCATTGTTGTTGAAATCTGTCTGTAATATATGGTAGATTCATAGAATCCTGGAGGGTGTTTCAATTTACTTATATTTGTTAAGATTCACTTTGTGACTGAGTATGTGTCCAATTTTAGTGAGAATTCTGTGAGATGCTGAGAAGACTATATTTTGGTTTTTTTTTTTTTTTTTTTTTTTGAGTAAAATATTCTGTAGATATTTATTAGGTCAATGTGTTTTGTAACATCTGTTAGCTCTACTATTTCTCTGTTTAATTTCTATTCAGTTGATCTGTTGGTTAGTGAGAATGGAATACTGGAGTCAACCACTATCTATATGTGAGGGTCAGTGTGTGGTTTAAGCTTTATTAATGTTTCTTTTACAAATGTGGGTGGCCTTGCCTGTGGGAATAGATGTTCAGAATTGAGATTTCAACTTGGTGTATTTTTCTTTTGATAAATATGAAATTTCCTTCTCAGTTTCTTTTGATTAACTTTGGTTTAAAGTCTGTTTTATTCAGTATTTGAATGACTTCAAACCGCTTGATTCTTGATTTTGTTGGAAAATTTTTTTCTAATCTTTTATTTTGAGATACTGTCTATCTTTAATGTTGAAGTGTGTTTCTGTGTGCATCAGAAATATGGATCCTGTTTTCATATTCATTCTGTTAGTCTGTCTTTTATTGGAGAATTGAAACCACTTAGTTTGAGAGATATCAATGACCAATGGTTGTTAATTCCTGTTGTTTTATTGCTGGTAGCAGTAGTTGTGTGTGTGGTGTGTGTGTGTGTGTGTGTGTGTGGTGTGTTTGTTTGTGTGTGTTGTGTGTGTGTTGCTTTCCTCATTTAAGTTTTGCTGATTTGAAATTATGTATTTACTGTGTTTTCATGGATATAGTTAACTCCCTTGGTTTGGAGTTTTCCTTCTAACACCTTCTGTAGGACTGAATTTGTAGACAGATATTGCTTAAATTTGACTTCATGGTGGAATATCCTTTTTTTCTCCATTGAAACATTTGATTAAAAGTTTTGCTTGGTATAGTAATCTTGGCTAACATCTGTGGTCTCATTAAAGTCTGCAGTATATCTGTCCAAGCCCTTCTGGGTTATAGAGTCTCAACTGAGAAGTCAGGTTAATTCAAATAGGTATGTGTTCATATATTACTTGGTTGTTTCCCTTGCAGCTATTAATGTTTTTTTTTGTTCCTTATGTTAGTGTTTTGATTATTATATGGTAAGGAAATACTCTTTTCTGGTTCAATATTTTGGTGTTCGGTATGCTTCTTACATATTTATAGGCTTCTCTTTTTGGTTGTGAATTTTTTTTCTATGGTTTTGTTTAAAATATTTTCTGGGCCATTGAGCCCATTCTTCTCTTCCTCCATTCCTATTATTCTTAGGTTTAGATTTTTCATGGTGTCCAGATTTTCTTGATTTTTTTGTCAGGAATTATTTTGGATTTAATATATTCTTTGACCATGTATCTATTATTTAACACCTGAAATTCTCTCTTTGCTCTCTTGTGTGCTCTTGAAGATGCTTGCATCTGTTGTTGCTGCTTATTTAGATTATCCATTTTCAGAATTCCTACAGTCTGTGTTTTCTTTATTGCTTGCATTTTGTCTTTCCTGTCTTGAACACTATTTTACATTTGATTCAGAGCTTTGTTTTCCTTTGGCTTTCTTTAAGGCATTTACTCATTTCCTCCCATTTTTTGTTTCTCTTTTTCTCGATTTCTTTAAGGCATTTATTCACTTCTTCTTCTTTTTTTAAAGATTTATTTATTTTTTTATTTATGAGTACACTGCAGCTGTTTTCAGACACATACTAGAAAAGTGCATCGACTCACATTACAGATGGTTGTGAGCCATCATGTGGTTGCTGGGAATTGAACTCAGGACCTCTGGCAGAGCAGTCAGTGCTCTTAACCACTGAGCCATCTCTCCAGCCCTTCTTTAAGGATCTCTATGATCTTCATAAAGTTGGTTTAATGGTCTTTTTCTTTTATTTCTTTTGTGTTTGATTGTTCAGGGCTTGCTGTAGCAGGATAGCTGGTGATGTATTTCTCTGGCTGTTGTTAATTGTGTTGTTACACTGGTGTTTAGGCATCTGGGATTTAGGTGATTATTGATTTATGAGTTTGTCTTTTGTTGGCTTCTGTTTCTTCTCTTGTTTTCTGATCTATGCAGTCTATATTTGAGCAAGAGGTCTTGACCCAAGTTGGAGACCAGAGTTCTGGAGGTCTGTGTGACCTCTAGTCCAGTAGGTCGTCTCCACCTGTGTTAGAGTCTGGATGTTTCCTAGATGGTATGGCCTCAGGTTCATCAAGGAATGGCTGTCCAAGTTAAGGACCCTGATGTGGTGAAGCAGGGGTTGGGGGATGGGGTTAGGGTGGTAGGCTGTCTGGTCTTCTGGCAGCTACAGCTTGTGGTTAGGCATGGATATCTGCCTGAGGGACCCAAGAGAGTTGGGGAAGTCTTCATGGAAATGGCCAACCTTTATTTAATTTCTATAGACATAGAATTATCAGAAGTTGGGTAATATTGGTCAAGGTCATATTTTTCCTGTGTGAGTTTCCTTAGGTCTTTTGATTGAAACTTGACTATATTATTTTTGCTTTTGTTCATAGCTTTTTCTCTCTGTTTCTTTATTCTTTCACAAATATTTTACAATTCTTGAAAGTTATAACTCTGTAATAAGAATATTGATTGTATTTGTCAATATATTGTTTCTGTATAATTATATTGAGCATTATGTTTTCTGATTTGCATGTGGCTTTGAAATCAGCTGTCTTGCTACAAGTTGTTGGGGTTTTCTCTATATTGTATTAAATTTATGTGGTAAATTCA
>JAJTUV010004974.1:0-13445 GCA_021653895.1 Mastomys natalensis
TTTTAAAAACCTATTAGATGAGGCTTTGCCTTAAACCGAAGCAGAATTCGGGCAGGTACTGGTCATATTAAAGTTCTCAGTAAATGTTGGATGGTGGTGGGCACCCCTTATTTTTAGCACTTCGAGCAGAAGGAGGCAGGAGGTCTCTTGTGAGTCAAAGTTAGCTCGTCTCCGAGCAAGTTCTAGAATACCAAGGGCAAAACCTGTCTCAGGAGGGGTTGGGAAAAAAGCTCCAGTACAGTAGTAATTAAATGGGTATCATTTACCCTGGATTGTCGCATACTTTCTTAACTTCAAAAGAAAAAATCAGGGCACACTTACAATCAATCAAACAAAACCAGAATTCAACAATGTAAAAAGTTCAGTGATTGACATCTGAGACCTCCTTTGATTCTCGGGACTCCAAAGCTTCTCAGGCTCTGCCCTCTACAGAGCACATAGCTTGCCCCCCTAGGTCAGAAGCTCCACATAAACCCTACTGCTGCCCTGGATGTTTAGTCATGGTACTGGCTGTCCAAAATTCGGAGTCTGCACTGTAACCTAAGGCTGCCTTCACCAATGGTCTCTCCTCGCCTCTCTTCAGGACTCCAACCTCAGCAAATAATTGCAGACCCTTTCAGCTGTTCTCCATGACCTTCAAAACCAGTAAAAACTGACTGACTTTACACATTACCAAGTTTGGCTGCTAGCATAGTTATGGCCTTGACCCCTCTGGACCACACTTCTGTTTGATAAGCCTGAGGAAACACTTCCCAGAAGATCTCACCTCAGTGATCACAGTTGATTTCTAAGCCCCAGCTGACCAAAACCATAGAGTCATAGTACAAAATAGAATACCAACAGCTCCTATTTCCTCTAAGATTTTGTAAAGGAGAAAATCCATCATCTCCCATGTTCTCAGCTATGTTTCTAATTTCCCCAAAACCCAGCTCATTAAGTGTGAGCATGCAACTGTTTTTCTACCCCAAAGTTCCAAATTTCCTTCCATAATCTCCCCCAAATTATGACCAGGCTATTTCATTAACTTCCCATGAACCTGGTACAACCTGCCTCAGGCTTCTATTGTGATAGACATTTGTGACCAAAAGCAGTTTGGGGAGAAAAAGTTTATTTTATCATACACCTATAAGCCACGGTCCATCATGAAAACCATCATGACAGTAGAAACTGAACAAGGGTGTGAAGTAGTGCTGCTTACTGGCTTGTTCCTCTTGGCTTCCCAGCTTTCTCTTTTATATCCAGAGCCACCTGCCCGGGAAATTTGGCACCCCCCACAGTAAGTGGTCTGCGCCCTCCCTATTTGATTTAGCAGATAAAAGTGCATGCTCCCAGGACTGACAACTTTGGTTCAGTCCCCAACCCCACATGTGGAGGGAGAGAAAAATTTCCCCACAAATTCCCCTCCAGCCTCCATGCTTGTGTATTTGATACACATTACCCAGACACATGAACAAATCAAGCAGTATTTAAAAATCATGATGTTCTAAGAAATAGAGACTAAAAGCTTTAAATATGATTGTAGCTTATATAAAATTTTATGAATTTTTAGTCAGGGGAGTAGGAAAATGTTATGTTTTTCATACCTGTGAATGTTTTGAAAATCTTCAGTCAATTGAAGTGAGTACATTTCCCATCTTAAACATTACCTCGGTAATGTTGGCTAAACTGAGTCTTTTGATAAACATTTGGATTTTTTTCTTAAACTATTCATTTCATTTAAGGAGAAACAGAATCCCGTGATACAGCTAACCATTTTCTTTTTATCATGTAAATTTGAAAAAATGCTGGCACCCGAATCTTTGTGAATTTTGTCTGTATTGGTTAACACTCTGTACTGTCTTAAGTAAATTAATGCTGTGTGATAAGAGGATGTACCATGTATATTCTGAAAATTTAGTCTTACACTATTGATCTGGCTGTTGGATAGGACTGTATTAGATGTGATATTGGTAAGATATAATTAATCTCTTAATTGGATTGAAGCAAGTTGATTTTTTTATTTTAGAAGAATGAAAGATAAACTTGTTACTTGAATATCCATTCAAATATTCAGTGTTTTCATTTAATTTTCTTAGGCTACAAGAGAAGATAGTTTATTAACTCATAAAAATACCAGTGTTCAGGATGCTGCCACAAACAGGTACAGTCTTGGGTAAATTTAATTAAGTTGATTTTCTTAATTTTTTTTTCCTTTTACCTCTTCTTTGTACATCATCAGTGGGTTGACTCTATTTGAAAGACAGCTTGAATTCACTCTTTGCTATCCATCAGAGAGCCAGCTAGTATCTAGTTTTAGATTGTTTGAAGATATTCTTAGTCATTCTACATCTTCATTTTCTTAAATTGATTCAAACTACAGAGTAACAAAATCAGGTTTAATTAGTATGTACTATGACCCTTGAGTTTCATAGTTGATCTCAGCTTCATCTTGTCATCACAGTAAACTGAACAGCCAAGATTCTGATATTAACTGAGCTAGTGTGTTTGCTGTCCCCTTCTCCTTGCCATTTGTTTGTGTTAGTGGCAATTTCCTCCTTGTTCATCCCTCTTTCCTTTTTGTTCATCTTTGTATCAAAATGGGCTGGTCCTTCCCCTCTGTCTCTGGTTGGGTTGGTTGGTTGTTTTGTTTTGTTTGTTTGTTTGTTGTTTTTTTTATCAGTTTCAAGTTAATGGGTAGTAGACAGACTCCTTTTAGTCATTTGTTGGATGTAGTTACTTGTGACAGACCCACTTAGCTTTCATTTGACTGAGAATATCTTCATTTCTCCCTTATTGTTGAAGGGTAGCTCCCTTGATTATAGGATCCTAAGTTGACATTTTTCTTTTTTGATAACACTTTTAAATATATCATACAATGATGTCTGATCATGGATTTTCCATTTGTGTTTTGTTTTGAGTTTATTGTTGTTACTTAGTAATTTTTTTAATTGAAAAAGTTTTTTTCATATACTATCTACTATCTTCTAATAATGCCTGTTCCCTCTTTCAACTCCCCCATTGCCAGCAACCAACTCCAAACTCATTCTTTCTCTCTTTAAAAAAAAAAAAACACACACACACACATACAAACCAAATTTTAAAAAGCAAGAAGCATAGTACTCCACACACACACACACACACAAAAAAACAGAAATCAAAATATATAAGAAAAAAGCCTAAACAAAGCAATTCAAGACAGAAAGGCTACAAAAATACCCATTGAGTTTTTTTTTAAGTTTTCCATGGTAACACACGATTTCTTTTTTTAAATTTTTTTTTTAAAAGGGTTTTTTTAATTTTTCTTTTGATATTTTTTGGACACACCTGAAGAGGGTGCCGGGTCCCCTTACAGGGTGGTTTTTTTGAGCCACTGGGGGTTTGGTTGCTGGGAATTTTAACTTTAGAACCCTTTGGAAGAGTAGTTTAGTGCTCTTAAACCCCTGAGCCCTTTTTTTCCAGCTCCCCAATTTGAGTTCACTTTATGTTGGCCATCTACTGCCCGAGGCATAAACCCGATTGTGGGTTTAAAATTTTCCGTGAGGGGCTTTTGTTTGAGAAAAATTAAATTTTTTTTTGCAAATAGTTGTCAGTTACAGATAGCTTCTTGGGTTTGAGGTGGGATCTTTTTCTCTTCTTTCCCCCCTTTGTAAAAGAAACCCTATCTGGCTTAGACCCGTGGGGGCCAAATTTTTACACTGGGCCCCAGTTCCTGTGAGTCCACATATGCATCAGTCCTGCTGGTCTGGGGCATTCCACTGTTAATTGGGGGTCATCAGTCCCCCCCCTACCTCTTCAATTCTTCTGGCCCTTTCCCTTTAAAAATAGCTTCCCCTTGGGGTTTAAATAAGGCTGTTTTTAATATTTCTCCAAGTGCTTCTCAGCCATTTGTGTCTCAACTTTTTTAGAATGCTCTGCTTATTCTTACCTCATTTTAAGTTGGGGCTTTTTTTTTCTTGAAAGTCCCGGTTTTTAGGGGTTTGGGGGTTGGGGGGTTTGGGTTTTGGGGTTTGGGTTTGGTTTTTATTGGTTGGGTTGGGTTGGTTTTTTTGGGGGGTTGGGTTTATTTTAGCTCTGTATGTATTTTAATACAACTTTTTTTTCAGATTTCATAATTGAAAAAAAATCTTTTCCCCTTCTATAGCCTTTCAAATTTTTCCAAAAAGAAAGGTATTTCCTTTCCCCGTAAAAAGCTTTTTCAGTTTTATCATGTCTGTTTATTAATTGTTGGTCCCTTTGGGGCCCGCTCTATTTATATCCTTTATGAGGAAGGGCTTTTTCCCCATGCCAATGGGTTCAAGGTTGTTCCCCCCCTTTTTTTCTGTAGGGTTCAAGGGAACTGGTCCCTTTTTTTGAAGCTTTGATCTATTTGGGGTTGAGGTTTTTTTTTTTTTTGGGTTTTTTTTGTTTTTTTTTTTTTTGTTTTGTTTTTTTTTTTTTTTTTTTGAGACAGGGGTTTTTCTGTTGTAGCCCTGGGTGTCCTGGGAAATCACTCTGAGACCAGGCTGGCCTCGAACTCAGAAATCCGCCTCCTCTGCCTCCCAAGTGGGGGGGATTAAAAAGGGGTGCGCCACCACCGGGCCCGGGGGGGATTGAGTTTTTTATGGGGTGTTTAAAAGTTGGGAAATTTTTTTGCATTCTTTTACCTTTCAGGTTGTCTATTTACCAGCCCATTTTTTTTTTTTGAACATTTCTTATCCTTTTTTCCCCAAAGGGGGATTTTCTAGTGTCCAAAGTTAAAGTGGACTTAGCCGGGGTCTACATTTTAATTCCATTGGTCAAAACTGCCTGTTTTTAAGCCAATTTTTTTTACGTTTAAATTTTAACTATAGTCTGTAGTATAACTTTCAATCAAAAGGGTGTTTTATACCTTCATCTTTTCTTTTATTTTTTCAGGGAAATTTTTTTAGCTCTTTTTTGGGTTTTTTTTCCATATGAAGTTTAAAGTTAAAATTTTTAAAAATTTTATGAAGAATTGTGTTAGAATTTTTATAGGGAATGCATTGAATCTGTAGATTGCTTTTTATAGGGTCTTATTCCTACTATATTAAATTTTACCCAACCCATGAACATGGGGAATCTTAAATCTTCTAATGCGTCTTCAGTGGTCTCAATTTTCTTTAAGGTTTTTTTTATTTTATGGGTCTTTAAACCCTTTCTTAGTTAGAGTTATCCCAAATTGGGGGCTATTATAAAAAGTATTGTTTTCCCTGGTTTTTTTCTCAGTCCACCATTTGAATGTAGGAAAGGGTACGACTTTTATTGTTTAAATTTTGTAACCAGGTAAATTTTTCTAATAGTGTTTATCAGCTGGGAAAGGGAAATTTTTTGGGTCTTTATTTATACTATAAAGATACTTTGACTTCTTCATTTCCTATTTTTATCCCCCCGATTTTCCTTCAGTTGGGCAATAAACAACTAGTAAGAATTTTTTTGTATAAATTGAAAGGATGGGGAGGGGAATAAAAAAATTTTTTTATTTTTGATTTTAGGAAAAGCTATGGGGTTTCTCTCCCTTTGTTTTTTTTGGGGAAAGGGCTTGCTGTAATTTTTTTTTATAAAATTTGAAATAAGCTCCTTTAAAAACCTTTTTTTTCCAGGGCCCCCTTTTTCAAAAAAAGGGGGGGTTTTAAAAATTTTTTCAAAGGGTTTTCTGCCTTTTTAAAAAAGGGTGATCATGTGGGGTTTTTTTCCCCTTTTTTTTTTTATTTGGGGAAAAATTTTAAAATTTTTTAAATTATTTTATTGAACCCTCCCCTTTTATCTTTTAGTGAAGCCCAAATTTTTTTTTTGGTAAATAAACTTGTTTTATGTTCTTAAATTAAAAATTTCAAGGGGGTTTTTTTGGGGGTTTTTGTTTTTAAAAAGGGGGAAATTTATCGTAAAATTTTTTTTTTTTTCTGTTTTTTTTTTGGGTTTTGGGTCTTTTTTAGGTTTAAAAAATCGGGTTTAAAAATTTTCTCTTGGGGAAAAAAAAATTTTGGGGAAAAAAATGAGGAAAAAAAAATTTTCTATTTTAAAAATTCATTGAAGGGGTTGTTTAAAAATTTTTCCCCACTCCAAAATTTTGGGCCCGGGGGTTTTTTTGGGTTTTTAAAAAAATTTAAATTTTTGGGTTTTTATTTCACTAAAGGGTTTACAAGTTTTTTTAAATTGCCCCTTTCCTTTTTTTTTAAATTTGATGGTCCTTTTTTTTTATGGAAAATTTTTTTCCCTTTCCCTTTTGGTTTTTTCCCCCTTTTTTTTGGGGTTAAGAAAATGTCCCCTTTTGGTTTTGGGGTTTCTTTTAGTCTTTGGATGGTTTTTTTTTATTTTTAAAAATTTTTTTTAAAAATTTTGGGTCTTTGGGTCTGTCTTTTGCTAATTTAGCTAAAGGGGGTTTTTAAAAAATTTTTTCCCTTGGGGCCCGCCCGGGGGTTTTCACCACGCAGTCCCCCTCGCTCTGGGGTCCAAAAAGGGTGTTTTTGTCCTTTTTTAACCCAGGTTTAAATTTCCCCCGTGCTTTTCTTTTTAGGGGGGAAAAAAAAAAAGGAAAAAAAAAAAAAAAAAAAAAAAACCTTTTTGGGAAAATGGGGGCCCCAAAACCTTTTAAACCCCCACTTGGGAGGCCCGGGGGAGGTGGAAATTTTTTAGTTAAAAAGGGGGGCCGGTTTTTCCCGAGTGAAATTTTCCCGGACAGCCAGGGGCCAAAAAGGGGAAACCCTTTTTCCCCAAAAAAAAACAAAAATTAATTAATTAATTAATTAAAAAATTTTTCATTTTTTCAAAAAACCAAAAATTTTTTCATTATTTTTTGTTTCTCTTTGTGTATTTCCGTTTCATTTTTTCAACTCTGAGTTTGATTATTTTTTTTACCACTTGTCTATTTTTTTTTTGGGGGGTTTTTTTGGTTTTTTGTTCTTTTGGGGGGTGCCCTAAGTTTTAAATTTAAAAAAAGGGTCTCACCCAAAATTTTTTTAAAATTTTGGCATTTTCCCCCTAAAAAATGCCTTTTTTTTGGCCCCCCTAGGTTTTTGGGGATTTAATTTTTTTTAATTCTAAAAAAATTTTTAAATTTTTCCCCCTTTTTTTTTCTTCTTGACCCATTTTTTCCTTTTTGGGGGTGGTTTTTTTTTTACTTTTTCCCTTTTTCTATTGTTTATTAAAAAAAATGTGAAACCAAAAATTGGGGTTTTTTTGGGGTTTTGTTTTCCCTTTTTTTTTCTTGTTTTTTGTTGAGGAACCCCTTTTTTTTTTTTCCCCCCAAAAAATTTAAAAAAATTTTTGGGGAGGGCCCCTAAGCCCCTTTTTAAAGAAAGGGATAAAATTTTTTTTATTTTTGGTTAAAAAAATAAAAAAACGCTTTGGGGTTTTTTTAAAAATTTTTATTTATTTTTTAAACCCCTTTTAAAAATTTTTTTTTTGGGGGTTTTTTTGGCCCCCAAACCCCCTTTTTTTGGTTTAAAAGTGCCCGGGTTTTGGAAAAAAACCTACTAGGGCTGTATGATTTTGCTGGGTTTTGGGGGGGGGTTTTATTTTGGGTCCCTTTTGGGGCCCTTTTTTTTGGTTTTATTTTTAGTTTTAATTTTTTTTAAAAACGGGGCCCCCCCTTTAATCTGGGGTTTCTTTTTTTTTTTTTTTTTTTCCCGGGCAGGGTTTCTCTGGGGAAAAACCCGGGGTTGGCCCGGGGAAAAAAACTTTTGGAAACCCGGCTGGCCTCGAAAGGAAAAAACCCCCTTGGGGCCCCCGCCCCCAAAATGTGGGGTTAAAAAGGGGCGCCCCCCACTGCCCGGGGATCTGGCTTTTCTTAAATTAGCTGCCCGGGTTTCCCCAAAAAACCCCCCGGCCCCCGGCCACGAGCGCGGTTTGGGGGTACCCCCTTTCCCGGGCGGGGCCCGTCCAAAAAATTTGGCCCCAAAAAGGAAACCCCCCCCCGCCCCCACGAGGGCCCCCCGTGGGGGGAATGGCTGTCAATCTTCCCACTTTTCCCGCAAGGTGGGGGATTTTCCCCCCCATCCCCCCCATCCCTTCGGGCCCGGGGAAAAAAAAAAAACTCTAATGCTTAAAAAAATTTAAAAAAAAGGGTTTTTTGTTGGGTAATGCTCAAAAAATATGCCCATACCATTAGGGGTGTAAACCCCAAAACCCAAAAATTAGATATACCAAAATACCCTTTGACTGTAGGCCCCCACCCTTTACGTTCCAAGTTTTTTTGGCCTTTAAAACCCCTCCTCTTCCCTTTACCTCTTCTTTTCCTTTTCCCCTCTTCCCCTTCCTTATCTCCCACCGGAGGTCCCCACCAAAATTTCCCTTTTGAATTTTGGGGATTTTTCCCTTTTTGAGTATGTTAAAGCCTTCAAAATTTTTTTCTGATTGGTTTTTTTGGGATAGAGTTTATTTTTTCAGATATTAAAAAATACTACCCTACTTGTTTCTTAGGTCCCCCTTTTCCTTTGGGAAAAAAACCCTTTTTTCATCTTTTGGCCAATTTGGGGCTATACTTGAGCTAAAGGGGTGTTTCTTTGGGCCTTATCTAGTCCCAAAACCGGTCGTCCCGTTCCCATTTTATTGAGGGAATTGAGATTTAAAAATGGTTACCAATTGGCAAATGATTTATTTTTGCTTATTTTTTTTTTTGGGTTTTTTCCTTTTTTGTATTTTGGGGGTTTTTATCCCCCTGTGGGGTTTGTGGTTGGGGGGTTTTTTCTTTTTCCCAAAATTTTTTTTCCCCCCCCCCTGTTAGTTTTGGTTTTTTTCTTGTCCTTTCTTAAAAGTGGGTTTTTAAGGGAAAAATTTTTCCTTTTAGGGGATAGTTTGTTTTTGGGGGGTTGCTTGGCTAAAAATTTCCCCTTTAATAGTTGGAACCCTTTATTAATGGGAATGGGCTTGTTTTTAGCCCGTTTTTATGATTTTTTTTTTTTTGGCCTTTTTAATTGGCCTTTCTTTTTTTTGGGCTTCCTTTTTTGGGTTTTTTTTTTAAGGGAATTTTTTTCCTGGGCCCGTCCCCCTTTGGGGTTTTTTTCCCCCCTAAAAGCAGGGGTTTGGGCCCCAATGCCTTTTAGGACCTGGGGGTTTTTTGCCTTTCCGGGGGGTTAAGGGAATTTTTTTGCCCAAAGGGGTTTTTAATTTTTGGGATTTGTGCGGATCCAAAGTGAATTTTTTCCCCCCAGGGCTTTTGCGTGTTCTTCCAACCAACCTAAAAGGAAATCTATGAATGTTTAATTTTTACCTTTAAAACCCATTTTGGGAGTGTTTTACAAATTTGACCATGGCCCTTTTTTTAAAAGTTTGTAAAAGAGGGTTTTTGGGGCCCTTTTTTCCAAAACCAACCCCGGAAAAAAAAGGGTTTTTCCGCCCCCTTTGGTTTCCCGGGAAAAGAATAAAAACCCCTCAGGCCGTCAATGTCTTCCCTGAGCCTTTCCAGCCCCCCTTGGCCCTACCGTTAAGGACCACTTTTTTGGGCTGGGAAAACTTGCCCCTTTAAAATTTTTTTTTTTAAAATTTTAATGGCCTTTTTGGTTTCTTTTTTTTCAAAAAACCCTAAAAAGTTTTTTTTTTAAAGAGTTCCCAAATTTTTATGTTTTTTGGCCTGTCTTTGAACACCGGGAAAAAAATGGTTGTTAACCCCCAGTGGTTCTTTCCAAAGCAAATCAGTTGAAGGGAAATCAACTTTTAACACCCCCCCATTTTTCATTTCCAGGGTTTTTTTTTTTTTTTTTCCCCTTTTGTTTTTTTGGGACATTTTCCTTTTTATTTTTTAAAATTTTCTTTTCCTTTATGTTTCCTTTTTTTCCTTTGGACTTCTTTTAAAAAGGGTTTTTTTTGCATCCTTTTTAAGGTTTTTTTTGGGGCCTGATTTTGAATTCCCCTTTTTTTTTCCCTTGTTTGCAAATTTCTTACCGTTTCTTGGTGAGGCATTTTTTCCTGGCTTTCTGTTTGTTCGTTAATCTAAACTTTAAATTTGAAAGCCCCTTTTCATTTGGGTTTTTTTTCGCTTTGGTGGTTTCCTTTTTTTACTTCCCGGTTATGCCCCCAAACCCGGTTTCTTTCTTCCCGTTCCGTGGTTTTCAAAGGGGAATTTAAAGATTTAAAAAATTTTTACTCTCGGGGGCCCTTTTTACCAAAAACCTGTTTCCTTTTGGGGGGAAGGGGTCTTTGTTTTCCCGCAGGCCAAAGGGGGGAAAAAAGGTTTTTGGGGGAGGCATGGGGCCCGGGGCCCCGGGGTTTGTTTCGATTGGAAGGTTGGGCATCTTTTTAAAATTGAAGGGTTTTAAAAGGGGCCCCTGGGCGGCCCCTTTGGGATGGGAATCCTTTTTGGGGGGGCCGTTGCCCCCCTCCGGGGTCCCAGGGGGGTTTGGCCCCGTTCCGTTGGGGGTTTTGGAAAAAGGAATGTTGGCGGAAAAACAGCTTACAAGGGGGGAAAGGGGGGGGAAAAGTCGGGGGCTTGGGGTTCCCAAAAAAACCCGGGGTAAGCCCGTTTTGGCCCGGGGGAAATGGGGTCCCCAACCCCTTCTCAGCCGGGGGACAAAAATTTTTTTTTAGGGCGAGGGGGACCAGGGGAAACCCCTTTTTTTTTAAAGTTTGGGTTGGGAAAATCAATTGTGAAGGGGTTGGGAACCCCGGGGAAACATTTCCCTGTCCCCGTGCTGGGATTTAAGGGGTGGACCACGGGCCCCCGGGGAACTTTTTTTTTTTTTTGGGGGACTGAAGGAAATTTTTTTTTTTAAAAATTTTTTTACCTTTACGACGCCCCACAAACCCCCGGTAAAAAACCCCTGATTGCCTTCTTTGAAAACTTTTTTGGTAATTCGGCTCTCCCTAAAGGAAAGGGGATTTTTTTAAAAACCCAAAGGTTTTTTTTGTTTGGGGGTTTTTTCGACTGGGTCAAATTTTAAGGGTCAGTTATTTCCCTTTAAATAAAACTCCCTTTTAAATCTGTTTAAAAAATTTTTTTTTTTAAAAAAGCCCTTTTTTTTGGTTAAAATTTTATTTTGGGTTTTTTTTTGGAAAACGTTTCTCTTATAGCCCCGGTTTTCTGGAAAAGTGCCCCGGTTTGGGTTTTTCCCCCGAAATTTTCCCCGCCTAGCCCCCCTTCCCCGGCTTTTTTTTTTTTTTTTTTTTTTTTGGTTTTGGGTTTTTTGGGGTTTTTTTTTTTTTGTTTGGGTTTTTTTGATTTGTTAGTTTTTTTCTTGGTTCAGTCGGTTAAAAATTATCAAACGTTGGTCCCCCCCCCCCCCCCCCCCCCCCCCCCCCCCCCCCCCAGCCCCCCCCCCCCCCCCCCCCCCCCCCCCCCCCCCCCCCTAAAACCCCCCAAACCCCCTTTGAAAAATTCCCCCCCCCCCCCCCCCCCCCCCCCCCCCCCAAAAAAGCTTTTTTTTCAAAACCCCCCCCCCCCCCTTTTTCCCCCCCCGGCCCCCAAAAATGGCCCCAACATTTTTTCCCCCGCCTTCCCCCCTTTTTTTTCCCCCCCCCCCAAAAAACCGAACTTTGTTACCCGTAGTCTCCGAGCCTGCTGCCCTAGTTTAGAAAAATCAGCTAGTGATTTGACAGAGGTTTATATGCTAGGCCAAGGGAAAAAAGAAAAAAAAAAAAAAAAAAAAACAAGGGGAAACCCGGGGGGTAGCGCCTAAGAAAAAACGGCCTTTTTTTACAGGGACCGGGGTTCATTCCCCCGCACCCCCCCAAAACAGGGTCATAACCGTTTTTATAAATTTTATTTCAACACCCCCTTCCGACCTTTTTGGGGTTTCCGGGCATTGATAAAATTTCGGGGCAAAAATTTTCAGGCCAAAAAAACATAAAATTAAAAAAAAAAAGTAAATAAAAACCTTAAAGGGGACAGGGGGATGACACAGTGAATAGAGAAGCTTGTTTTCCCAAACAAAAACCTTTTGGGTTTTTTTCCCTGGAACCCCTGTGGTAGGAAGAGAGAGGGACTCCCCCAGGGTTTTTCCTTTAGGGCCCCCAAGTGCACGCCCCAAGCCCGAGCACAGTAGCACCCCCACAACACACACATACAAAGAAACGTAATTGAATGTTTTCTAAAAGTGAAAAAAAGTCTCAAATTTGGGTATAGTTGGCTGTGTTGGGGACATATTCTGCAGCACTTAGAAGATTGCCAGGATTGGGGGCTGCAGCGTAAGTGGCGCGTGCTGCCTCACATGCACCTGAGCTCCAGTCTGCTCTCAGCAGGAGACCAAAGTCCTGCCTTGGCAATTCACCATTTTCCAAATTTCTCCATTTTTGAGGACTTTGGGGGATTTTTTTTCCCCAAATTTCTTGTTCTGTGACTAAAAAGTTTGTATTCTGGGGGGTGGTAGTGGTGGTGGTGGTGGTCCAGGAGGAAAAGAAGAAAGAGGAGGAAGAGGAGGAGAAGGAAGAAGAGGAAGGAAAGGAGGAAGAGGAGGGGGGTGGTGGTGAATTGGTTTGGTTTGGGGGTGGAGAGAGGGTGTTGCCCGGAGCTGCGGGTTTGCTTACAGTATTTCCCAAATGCCCATGTTTCCCTGCATATTTTCTGGGAACTCATGTGCAGAGAAAGCAGAACCAGTGAAAGCCTGTGATCCACCCTGGAAGAGGCTGGGGTGCAGAAGCCAAAGGAAAACTTCAGTGTGTCCTGTGCTATCACTCTGCCTCCTTGAGACAGGGTCTGTCACTGAGGCTGGTGCTGTACTGGCAAACCATCAAGCCCAAGTGACCCTTCTGTCTCTGTCACCTATTAGGGTTGGAGTTACAAGTGCTTGCATGACCACACCCACAATTGTTCGTGGGTTCTGGGGGGTTGAATTCAGGTCTTTGTGTGTGCTCAGCAACTCTTAGCCATGGGCTATTTTCCCAGATCCTTTATTCAGGTTCCCGTATGAACTTTTTTACTATGTATTATGTACATAAATTTTTACCAACAGCATATTGGTTTGCAAGGTTTTTAAACTTTGCATCAGTAAGATAAATATTTTCGTTCTCCTCGTTTTGTTTTTTATATTTCTGAAATTTAAAATTTACCTTTCGTTTCTGCATGTTAACTGCCACTCAGAAGTTCCCACAGTTGTTTATTCTTCCTTTGCAGTGATCTTCCTCCCACAACAGTATGTAAGAACTGCTGAGGTAGAGAGCTGCCCGGCACATGTACTGTGCAAATGAGTGCCTGGGCTGCCCATGTGGTCAGCACCGTAAGCTTTTAGAACATAATCCATTACTTTAAAATTCAGTCTTTTGTTAATTCCTTTTCTGAGTTATTCCTTGTTCAGAAGCGTGAAGTGCTTTTTTCTGTTTAGAACGTGTAGGTTTTACTCCCTGCTGCTGACTTTCTGCATGCTCAAATTTGCCCAAACTCAGTAGAGGCTGATTTGTATTGTAATATTCACGAGGCTTTAGAAAGTTTAAAGTTTATTTGAAAGTTCACTGTTGGTTGTTGGGAAATTTTATTTAAGTTTTTTTTTTTTGTTTTTTTATTTTTGGAATTATGGGCCCTGGTTGGCTTTAGCCCCCTTTGG
>JAJTUV010004975.1:0-13377 GCA_021653895.1 Mastomys natalensis
CCCCGCGGGCCGGGGCAATCCTTCACTGACTTGATCCCTTCTGTGACTATTCCAATCGTTATCAGAGCAGTTTTATCCATCAACTGATAGAAACTGATGCAGTTACCAACAACCAAACAATAGGTGAAACTTGAGAATCCTGAAAAGAGGGGGAAAGGATTGTAGGAGTCACAGTGATCAAGGATACCACAAGAATATTCCGAAAATCAACTATGTTGGGTTCATAGGGCTCACAAAGACTGGACTGACAACCAAGGAGCCTTCATGAGACTTAATAGGCTCCCTGTATATATGTTACAGTTGTAGAGCTTTGTCTTCTTGAGGACTCCTAACACAGTCATTGAGGGGTGTCTGTGGTGCTTTTGATGGCCTTTGGAACCCTTGTCCTTAATCTGGGTTGTCAGGAATACTTCTACTTCTACTACTACTACTACTACTACTACTACTACTACTACTACATAATAATAATAATAGTAGCAGTAGTAGCAGTAGTAGTAACCTATTGACAGGTGTTGAGGGGGATAATGATATGTTATTAGGATTCAGTTTTGCATTATATCCATTTAGAAGGATAGTAGTAATTGTTTCTCTGCTAGGGTCTTTATTTTGTATCATTTTTAATACTTGCACCAACACTAGTACAAGGGATAAGTTTGTCATGTCATGCAGGATTTATTTCAATCACAGAATGGTTCATTACTCCCATGATGTCTATCTTAGTTTTCTTTCTGTTCTGATGGCAAAACAACGACTAAGTGCAAGTTGGGAAATAAAAGAATTTTTTGGCTAACAGGTCCATAAACATGGTAGGAATCAAGGTAAGAGACTGTAGATGGGAACCTACTTTGCAGGGACCATGATAGAGCAAATTTTTCTGGCTAGCTGTTCATGAATTACATAACCTGATTTCTAATATAGCACAGTACTACTTGTCCAGGTTGACACCACACAGAGTCTCTACACATCAATCATTAATTGAGAAAATTCTGTATAGTCTTGCCTACAGACCAACCTTATAGAATGAAACCCTCAGTGGAGAATTAATCTTTTCTTATTTGTCTAGATTTATGCATAATCAGCTCAGTGTTTATTTTACTCTTGTACTGGGGGCACAGCTAACCATGTTTACTGATGTAACTCAAAAAGTTGATAGTTACATATGCTTTTTTGTTACTCTTTTCTTCTGACAGTGTTCAGAGTATCATATCACATTGAAAAGCTAGCTAGCAAGAATGAAGCTCCAGGAAACATTTATGTTTGATTTTTCTGTATCCATTAACTCAAGTATGTATTTTCTTCTATAATAGGGTCATACCATATATACTCTAGACAGTAGCCAAGAGCAACAGTAATAGCCTATACTTGTTGGGTCTACCTCTGATACATCTGATAGAGTGCTAATATCCAAAATATATAAAGAACTCAAGAAACTAGATATCAACAAACCAATCAAGTCAAATAAATGCATGGTACAGAACTAGAGAGAGAACTCTCAAAAGAGAAAATTTAAATTATTGTAAACCACTTAGAGAAATGTTCTACATCCTTAGACATCAGGATAAAGCAGTCAAAGTGACTTTAAGATTCCATCTTACACTTGTCAGACTGACTAAGATCAATAACACAAGTGCAGCACATGTTTGTGAGGAGCAAGGGGAACACTCCTCCATTGCTGCTGGTAGTGCATACTTGTATAAGAACACGTGCTCAACTGTGATTAAAGTGGCTTTATCCATAAAAGCCAAAACCTTGAAGCAATCACAATTTCCCCTCAGCTGAATAATGGATAGAAAAATGGATAGAAAATAATATATCACATATATATAATATATATACACATTTATGTATATATATATACACATTTTATATACATATATATGTATATACATATATATATACATATATTATCATGTTATAAGTAGATATTAGTTTATAGTGAATGAGAATCACCTATAAACTACAGAACAAGAGATGCTAATTAACAAGGAGGACTCTGAGGTGGATGCATGGATCACCCTGGGAAGGGGAAATAGAAAAGTTTTTGTAGGTAACTGTGGGAAGGTGAGGGTAGGAACAGGAGGGATTAGATAGGGTGGGTGAAGATATGGAAGGAGAGAATAGAGGATAGACAGCTGGGGGAGCAGTGTGAAAACCTAGTACACTAGATGCTTCAAGAATTCTACAAAGATGACAAGTAGGATTCTAGTGAGGATTCCATGTAAAGGAGGATACGGCCCTGAACCATCCGTCTTTGTAACCAGGCAGACATTTCAGTGGTGGGACTGGAGCATCTGCTGAGTCTGGTTTGGCCATGGAAAGGACAACATGGCATGGTTCCTGTCCCTGGAACAAACCCAGCAGGAAACGATCCTCCACATATATGTGTGTTTGTGTATAGTTTAGTTTGGGAAATATTCTCCCTGCCATGCTTATCAGTGCATATGCTCCCTGCCAAAGTTAATAACTTGATGGTAATCAAAAACAGCAAGAGTAGTAAGAGGTGAGGGTGTGGCTAATGTTTCAGCACAATGTAAATGCTATGACATTCAGGACAGAACTTAAGGTTGTATGAAAAAACTCTGAAAACATGAGTCCAAAAATATAAAATTTCTCAAGTATACAAAATATAAGGTTGTAATATGAATTGCATATGGAGCTTCACTGACCTATATGAACAGAGGCAGCTGCACGATGAACCAGCTTGTGAGTAACACAGTAAGAAGGAGAAAAGAGATTTAGGGAGTGGTGATTGCTGGGCAAAGTCCCATCCAGTTAAGTTTTTTGTGTTTGTTTATGCTTACAAAGACAGGCAGATTTCTGAGTTCAAGGTCAGCCTGGGACAGAAGGCATTTAGGTCCAGATCCAGGCATTCTAAGAATGATAATTTCATCCAGGTAGCATATTGCCGTGTTTTAAAAAGGCAGGCAGATCTCTGAATTCTTTAGTAATGTTAAAACTATGCTTTCTGTCTCTTTCTAAGAATAAAGTGACTGGGTTCATGAGATACAGATTCACAGGATGATTAAAAGGGATCAGAGTGGATGACTGAATTGATATATAAATAAATAACTAGGCTTTTGATCTGCAAGAGATTAGCTATCCAGGGACATTAGAATAGCAAGAGAAAGCTGCCTTAAGCAAAAAAATACATACACCCACACCCAGCACAAACACACAAACACACACACACACACACACACACACACACAACAGAGAGAGAGAGAGAGAGAGAGAGAGAGAGAGAGAGAAGAGAAGAGAGAGAGCAAAATCAGGAAATTGTATTGAGCAGACCATACGCTATAACTTGCAAATCATGATTTGACACTGAACTGTTTTTTTTAATTGCTGCTAGACACCTCATTCTCAGAAACGATCTTCAAGCCAAGGCTGGTCCTTGGCAGACATCAATGTCACAAAACCTTCCACCTAAAATTTTTCCTGCCCATAAGCTGTGCTCAGGTATTGGAGAGATAGAGCTTGTGGGAGTTGTCAAAAAATGACTGGTTTAATTTGAATCCCACAACAGGAGAGTGAACCCATGCTGGGTACTGTCTAGTTGAGCAGGAACCAGAGGTTGAATAGTCCAGAGACCTAGGATACAAAAATATTAATAAAATGACTCTCAGTGATATTTTGTTTTACTCAATCGTTATCAGAAATGCCTCCACTGGGATCTGATGGCAATCTATACAGATTCTACTGCCAAATATTAGGTGGGGAGAGAACCCAAATTGGAGATTTCCATTGGGTCTCATCTTTTGGAGCCCTGGGAACCCTGTGGAAGAGGAAGAAGAATTACAGGAGCCAGAGAAATTGTGGACACCAGAAAACCACAGCCTACAGAATAAAATAACTAGGGCTAGGTCCTCTGCATATATGTTATGGTCATTTAGCTTGGTGATTTTGTGGATCTATGAGTACTGAGAGTTGGAATGTCTCTGATTCTTTTGTCTGTTCTTCAGACCCTTTTCCTCCTTCTGTATTGCACCACTCACCCTTGATGTGAATGTTTGTTCTGAGTCTTATAGTACCTTGTTATGCTGTCTGTGCTGGGCTGGCACCCTGAGAGGCCTGTTGTTTTCTAAAGAGAAATGGAGGCATGGATCAGAGGGGGAATGATTTGGAATGTGGCTGGGATTAGTGGAGGGAGGGAAAGTTGTGGTTGGCGTGGACTGAAAATAAAACCAATAAGAAAAAGAAATATAAGCAGGCATAGCTATCCTCAGATGTAACAAAGTAGACATTAAAAAAAAAAAAAAAAAAAACTCTTCAGAAGAGATAATCAAGCATACTTTATACTTGTTAGCATTCTGTTAAACTCCACCTCCACAGTTACCTAGCAACAGCTAGGTATACTCCTTCCCAAAGCTACCTGGGAACTGCCAGGTAGCCCTGCCCACTATTATAAGAGGGGCTGTCTGGCCCCTCCTCTCTCTCTTGCCCTCTTGCTCTTTTCCTCTTGCTCTCTTGCTCTCTTGCTCTCTTGCTTTCTTGCTCTCTTGCTCCTTGACCAGGCGCCTGCAGGTCATATCTCCCTCTCCCCTTCCCCCCTCCGCGTGGTCATGGCCTCCACCTTTCTCTGCTCTCTCTCTCCTCTCTTCCCTCTGCCTAAAATAAACTTCTCCTCCTAGAACCCTCTGCTGCTGCCGTTTTTCTTTTTTTAAACAACAATACTCATTACAGGAAAAATTCAACTACAGGATATTACCATCTTAATGATATGCGCTTCAAACATAGGAGTAGCTAACTTCCTAATGAAGCAGTATTAGATTTAAAAGCACAGATCAACCCAAGCATAGAGATCGTGAGTCAATTCAGTACCCACTTTCAAAAAAAAATTAAATAGAGAAATTCTGAAGTTAAGTTTTATTATCAGTCAGTTCTATCCCTGTATGTAAAACACTTTGTGCCTTTTAAACTTCTAGATAAAGGTCATGTTTATGGCAAGTATTGTTTGTCCATTATGCACCTGGCAGCCTTCAATTACCCACTCACATAAAACAATATTTTCCAAATGTCTTGAAAATGTGAGCATTCTGTCTCAAGAACCCTTTGTTCTCTATCAACCAGTGCTTTATGAAGCCTCAAAATGTTAGAAGACCATTTTAACAGAAAATATATTAGTTTGAAAGCATTTTTACATTTATAGAAACCAGATGATGCAATAAGGACTCTTTTATATAGAACACTACATAAACAATAATGCAAAACTATATGGGACAATGGTTCTCTGCGTTACTGTGAGCACACAGACCTCGAACTTGGCATTTCCTTCTCCTGGGAATCAAGACACAAACACCCTGGTTTATATCCTTCTAAAACAGTATTGCATATGAAATTTCACCAAAAGATATTTACATACTGTGCTGCTTTACTAGTTTTACTTATAAAGAATCTTTGACACTTAAGACAATCTAATACTGTATTTCTCAATGAGTACTTAACATATTTATTTGAGTGTTTCAGAATTTTGTGTAGATCATGCTTGCCCTGCAAACATAGATCTACATGTCTGTGCCTCACAAATCCTCAAATTAAAGGCATGTACTATCGTGATGCCTATCAAAATTCTTTGGAGAGCACACAGATTTTAGAAAGATGTACAGTTAACTTGAGTATAGTTGAAAAAGTAGATAAGTTAAATTTCATGATTTAGTCATTGTACATTTCACTTAGGATGAATTGTCATCTTCTATCCCACAAATAGGTACTTCATGATGATAAATGAATGTGTAGAAATATGACTGTAGCTCTATGAATGCAAAACTTAAAGAAACTGATGTAAATGGTTTTAGAACAAAACAGGAAAGGTGTGCCATATCTGAGAAATAGTGTTTGAGAACTGATAAATATATATTGTACAATTAATTGTCTGTGTAATTTTATGAAATTCAGCATGAAATATCAGACCTATTTTAGGTAAACGTTATGTTGTAAAAAGTTGCTAAGTAAGCAGTTAATAGATAATTATGTCCTTTTTTAGAAAAATACTGAAAAATGAAAATATCCACAAAAAAGTAGAAAAAACCTGAAAATCTGACTTTTTGTTCTCTTATAATCCATAAATCTTTTCACATCATTAATATACAAATGCATCTATAACTGGTAAAATGCAACTTGGACATACTAAGTCCATGCTAAGCCAGCTGTATTTCAATTTACTCCAATACACAATGAGAGAAGCTGTCTTTCATTATTGCTTAGCAAGAAACTTAACTACCATGCTTAGAAGATTCTATAGTGTGCATATGTAGTCCTATGAATTAATCTGCTTTAATCAGATTGTAGACATATTTTGTATATTTTGAACCTATGAAATATTCATTTACTGTCTTCTTAATTTTGACAGCAAGAAAGTTAAATTCAATTAGAAAATTAGACCACACAAAAATATATCATTGAACATAATCTAGTTGTACTACTTTTGTTCTTTTGTAGGTATGGAAATTAAATATAATTTTGCAGCTACAATTAGAACATGAAATGTAAATGAAAAAAGACAGAACAATTTCTCTTTCAAATTAAAGTCCCTTACACCTATTTAAAACATTTTATTAAATACATGAATGTAATTGTGAGCCTTGAAGAGTATATGCTTGCATGTGCTCCACCCTCTACTAAAAGTATAATCTAAAAATGGGTTGCTTAAATCAGACATGTTATTTTTTTATAGCTTTTATAATTGTAGATTTGTTTGGTTTTATTTCTAACTTCTTAAGATACCAAATTACACTTACACATCACTATCTTCTTTTATATATTAAACAAGCCACAGAGGTCTAATTTTCTAAAATGAATTTAACTTTCTTGCTATCAAAATTCAGAACACAGTAAATGAATATTTCATAAGTTCAAAATAAACAAAATGTTTCTACCACCTGATGAAAGTGGATTAATTCATGGGAGTAATCCATATACCATTGCTGAGTTGAGACTTGAGTGCAAGCTATAAATCTCATTTCAAATACTTATTGTGTGATTATCTACAGCAATTGACATGTCTGCCTGGTATAAAATACAGCTCTCTTCCTTTAAAAACTAAGATGCATGATTGTTTCTCATTATCAGGATCTAAAAACTCAAGCCGACTTGTCTGATGTGTGTCTTGATCTTGTATCTTTGAGAATGCCAGAAACATTTTTCAGAGGCCCAGCATAATCTATGTGTACACAGAAACACATTCATGACAATGGACAAATACACAATGGATATACATGCAGCAAACAGGTAAACATGGTAAGTTATCAAAGAATACAAATATTAAAAGTTAGATAAATCATCTGAAGCAGATGAAGTTATTTCTTAATCAGAAAGTAGGTTTCAATCTCTAATTTTGCCATTCCTGCTCCCAAGTCATTAACAGCACACACATACATTATTTGTCACTCCAGTGTCACACAAGAAAATTGCTGGAAACTGACCTCAGTAGCATTATAACTTTTATAGGAACACAGCTAGATTTCCAGAATCCCCTAAAATTCTCTATGAGTAAATAATCTTTCTCCTGCAGAGCTAACATTGAAAACATTCCAACTCTGAGAAGTTATAGGCATGGCATATAATATGGGGGAAATTCCCACTGTGGGGATATGGTGAAAATTCCCAAATTACTTCTTTTCCTTTGAAAGTACCAAATGAATCACTAAGAAGACAGCACTGCAAAGAGTTGTAGAAATGGAAGAAAGGAAATGTCTTAAAGTGGTAAAGTGTTGGAATAATGATGTTTGATTCTGTACTTTTCCAGGGTATAGGAATGCCAAATATTGAAACAGAATAAATGAATACAGGACTTACTCGATCATAAACTCACTGGTAAATTTAGTCATCCTCCAATCAGTTGTTTTGTTCAGTGGGTAGGCAGCATAAGCAGGGAAAAATCCAACAATCACCACATTTCCATTTCCATTTAAATGGTAGTTCATCCTTACTAAGCACTCACTGCTTCTGTAAGAGCAAGCAAGCATTGGCATCTGCAGAAACCAAGAGATTGAAATCCAAGAGAACTGCATATTAGCAAAATATCTGCCTCTCTGTGAGCATGGGAAGTTGAACTGTGCAGTGTTCAGCACACATATGCATGTGTGTGTGCATGTTTGTTTAGAATTTTATTGGTGACTGCAGTTATAACTTTAATCATCCCAAGTTCCTTCTGAAATGACCGTTCACTCCCATCTGGAATTGCCCAATAAGTCATACCCACAGGCTTGCATTTGAGTTTCTACATTCATTATGAATAAAAAATATTTTTAAAGAATCTTCTCCAGCCACAGGCAGTATGATTTCACTCAAGATTACAGAGATCCAGTCCCAAGACATGAAAACCTTAGTGAATTCAGCCATGAATGTGAACCAAGGAACTACTCATGGGAAAGCCATTTATGATGATACAAACATGTTGCATGTCACATCATATGATACTTTGGTAGATGAAAGGGTAAATGGCAAAAACAGGCCCATGCCAGGCCTGTAAAACTCTTTATGACCAATAGTAGACAGTATGCTCTGTAGAACTGGAGACTATCCATCCTAATTTTGCTTTCTGGCATCTCCATGAGTCACATAAATATTCCCCCTTTTTTATGGCTATGTGCCAGCAACCACTGTTATGTACATGCTCCATTCTTAAAAGTTGTGTCTCATTCAGATGAAACTAGTGGTTCTGTTGCACTAATTTCCAAAGAATCAATTTCACATTAATACAGAAATCAAGTTTTCTGTCTGAATCTGAAATTTGATTTTCTCTAATATTTTTTCCTCCAAGAATTGCTGAATATCTATGGTTATGATTCCCATGATAATAGATCATTGTGTCCATTCACTGAATATTCATATGTGAGAACACAGTACCACGAAGAAATATAATACCTTAGAAATGCATCTAAGTATTCCTCCCCAAAAAACACTGAGTGAAGCTGACAGGAGAAAATGGCTTTGTTTCCAAAGAAGAGATGAATTAAGTGAACGATTCTATTTTCTGGGGAACGTTAGATATGATGCATGTTAGTGCAAATGACCCCAATGAAAATTATGCACAGCATAGAGTGTGAATAATTGTGTAAATAATGGCTTCCTCTTTGATAGGGATGAATTTGTATTACTGGGCTAGAACATAGGTGCCTTTCATTATTCTTTCCCCCCCTACTCTACTTAACAGTCTAGCTGAAGGTGCCCTTCCTCCCACCATACGTCCACTCCTGGGGACTCCATGGCTTGAATAGGATTTTACTACTGCATGTGTCATCCAATTTTTAGTTAACCTTTGCCATTCTGATTGAGGTAAAATGAGTTATCAAAATTCTTTCAATCATAATTTTCCTATAATCTAAGGATGTTATTTTGGGAGGATTTCTTAGTCACTTTTTTTCTTCTTTTTACAATTCTCTGTACAGGTCCCTGGCAGACTTCTTTGAGCTGGTCATTTGTTATTTTGATTCATTTTTTCTTGAGTTCTTTCTACATCCTGAATATAATCCGCTGTCAAATATAAAGCTGGCAAAGATTCTCGACCATTCGGTGGGATCCCTTTTCTCCTGTTTGACTACTTCTTTAGATATGCAGGAACATTAGTTTCATAAAACCCCACTTATCAGTTGCTAGCTATAATTCTTGGGCCCATTCAGAAAGTTCTATACTGATAACATTTGAGATAGTTCCCATGCTCCTTTTGGCACTTTCAGTGTTTTAGGTTTTTTATTTCTAATCAACTTGGTCTTTATATTTGTATTAGGTGATAGATACTGGTCTAACATCTTTCTTATGTATTTGGATATCCAGTTTCTCAGCACCATTAGTTGAGGATTTTTTCTCTTCTGCAGCTTATGCTTTTGATATCTTTGTCATGTGTATCTGTCTCGTGCCATGGACATAATTTTATTAATATAATTCTGTAGTTTATCTTAACATCTAAAATGGTAATTACTTCAGCATTGTTTTTACCCCTCAGTTACTTGGGCTGTCTGAGGTATTTTGTGATTCTATATAAATTTTAGGATATTTTCTTCCTGCTGTGAAAAAGGAGATGGGGATTTTGATTGGGATTACATTGACAAAACTGTTTTTGAGAAAATTGTGATTTTCACCATGTTAATTATATCAATCCATGACCATGAAATGTCTTTCTATTTTGTACTGTATTTCTCTGTCTCCTTTCTTTAGACATTTAAAATTTTTCATTGAAAAGAAAGAGTTTCTTAGTTCCTTTTCTTTTTTTTTTGGTTAAGTTTGTTACTAGTTAATTCTTGAGACTGTTGTAAATGGGAGTATGAGTATAAATTTCATCCCTGTGTGTTATATTATATATATATATATATATATATATATATATATATATATATATATATATATTTGTCAGTCTATTCTCTTTAATTTACTTCTCTTTCCTTATTGATCCAGCTACAGCTAGTGCCTCAGTCACAATATAGGAGTGGGGATAGTGGACATCCATGCCTTGTTCCTGACTCTTGTGACTTTGCCGCACACTGCTTTCCATTTGGGATAAGGTTGTCTGTTTTTCTGTCTGTTGGGATAAGCATGTGATATTTGCCTTTAGGTTTATTTCTGAGGCTTATTACATTTATTGACTTGCTTTTATATTGAACCATCATTGTATTTTAAGGATAGTGTCATCTTGATCATGATGTATTATTTTTGGATGTATGTCTCTATATTATGATAGCAAGTATTTCTTTTGAGAGATGGTTTTGCTGTGTAAGACAAGCATTCCTGGAACATGCTCTGTAGGCCAGGCTACTTCAAACTTTAACCACTTGACTCTGTGTCACTTGTGCTGGGATTAAAAGCATGTGCTAACACTGCCCTACTCTTTTGGAATTTTTTAGTCTTTGTTCATCAAGTATAGTTTCCTGTACTTCTTCATTGTTTTTCTTTCTGGTATTAGAACAATACAGGTTTTGGTGAAGATGTTTGGAAAGTGATTCTTCTCTTTTTATATTTTGAATTGTTTAAGAAGTAATGGGTGTAGAATTTCTTTGAATGTCTTCTTGGATTCTGCTATGAAAAATATGTGGTTCTCAATTCTTAGTTAGAAAGATTTTTCTTACTGTTTCAATCTCCTCATTTTTAATAGGATTGTGTGGGTTGTCGATTTATTTTTTTCTAATTTTAAATTTTGTTTAGCTAAACCTAGAAATTCACCTGTTATTTTTTGTTTGTTTGTTTGTTTTTGTTTTTTGTTTTTTTATTTTTTTTTTTTTTTTTTTTTTTAGCTTTACCAGCTTAATGGAGTGCAAGTTTTTGAAAATATTCCCTGTTAGTATTTTTATTTTATTTTAAAATCATTTTATTCATTTATATCATAAATGATAGCCCCATTCTTAGTAACTCTTCCACAAACCTCCCATCCCTTCCCTCCTCCTTCTCGCCTTTGTCTCTTTGAGGGTGCTCCTCCACCCACTCACCCAGTCTTGTTTCACTGCTCTAGCACCCCACTATGCTGGGTCATCTAGCCTCCACAGAACTAATGGTCCCCTCCCACTGATGTCAGATGAGGCCATCCTCTCTACATATGTATCTGGAGCCATGGATCCCTCCATGTATACTTTTTGGTTGGTGGTTTAGTCTTTTGGATGCACATGGGTTGTCCTATTAGTTGATATTATTTTTCCTATGTGGTTGCAATCATCTTCAGCTCCTTCAGTCCTTTCCCTTGCTCTTCCACTGGGGTCCCTGGCCAGACTCAGTCCAATGGTTGTCTGTGAGTATCTGCATCTGCATTGTTCAGTGCTGATATCACCTCTCAGGGAACAGGCATATTCCTGTCAGCAAGTGCTTCTTGGCATCGGCAATATTGTCAGTGTTTGGTGTCTGCAGATCGGATGGATCCCTAGGTGGGGCAGTCTCTGAATGGCCTTTCTTCTATTCCATTTTTTGTCCCTGTCTTTCCTTTGGACAGAAACGTTTCTGAGTTAACAATTTTGAGATGTATGGGTGGTTCCATTCCTCAACTGGGGGCCATGCCTATCTACTGGAGGTGGTCTCTAAAGGTTCTGTCTTTCCGTTGTGGTGTATTTCAGCTAAAGTCATCCACTTTGGGGCCTGGAGGCTTCTCCCTTCCCTGTCATCTGGGACTTTCTAGTGGCTACCCTCTAGTTCCCCATCCACCACTGTAACATACTTCTATTTGATTTCCTGACCCTCTCTGTATTTCTCTCCTGTACCTTCTAATACCTGATCCTGCCTTCCTTATTTCTGTTGCCCTCCTCTCTTCCTTCCAAGTCCCTACTTCCCTCTGTGTCTTGTGATTATTTTTTTCCCACTTCTATGGAGGATAGAAACATCCACACTTTGGTCTTCCTTCTTCTCACGCTGCAATGTGGTTTGTAAATTGTATTGTGGGTATTCTGAACTTTTGGGCTAATATGTACTTAACAATGAGTACATTCCATGTGTGGTTTTTTTTTGTGTCTAGGATACCTCACTCAGGGAATATTTTTCTAGTTTCATCCATTTGCCTGCTAATTTCATGAAGTCTCTGTTTTTAAAATAGCTGAGTAGTACACCATTGTGTAAATGTAGCCCATTTTTTCGTCTGTTGAAGGACATCTGGGTTCTTTCCAGTTTCTGGTTATTATAAAAACACTGCTATAAACATAGTGGTGTATGTGTCCTTGTTATATGTTGGAGCATCTATTGAGTATATACCAAAGAGTACTATAGCTGGGTCTTCAGATAGAACTATTTCCAAATTTTTGTGGATATGACTGATTGATTTCCAAAGTAGTTTTACCACTTGAAATCCCACCTGCAAGGGAGGAGTGTTCACCACATCTTTACAGTATTTTTTAAATTTTTGGTCTGTTTTAATGTTTCTTCTTTTAATTTCTGACTCTTTTAATTTTTCTCCCTACTGTATATTTGTTTTTGGCTAGTTGGGGCCAAGGGCGTGTCAACTTTCTTTATCTTCTCAAAGAAGCAGCTCTTAGATTTGTTTTTCTTTAGGTTGGATTTTTTGTTTGTTTGTTTTCTATTTTGTTGATGTTTGCTATTTGTTGTCATTTCCTGGTGTTCACTGAATTTGAATTTGGTTTGTTCTTATTTTAACTATATTTTTAGTAGCATCACTAATCCACCTTTTTGCTTATTTCTGACTTTAAAATGTGGCACTTAGTGCTATCACTTCTTTCCCCTGGACTGCTTTCCAATGTTTCTTAAGGTTTTGTTGAGACTTTTCTTCCATGTGCATTTAGTTTTCAGAGTCCTATTTTTCTCAATTTCTTCTTTAGTTCATTCATCATTTTTAAAACAGTTGTTTTAACAGCCATGAATTTATGTATTTACTAGAATCTTCTTATTCCTGCCCATTTTTTTTTTTTATTATACTGTGGTGAAACAAAATCATGCAGTAATTTCAATCTTTTT
>JAJTUV010004976.1:0-13742 GCA_021653895.1 Mastomys natalensis
TTCTCTCAATGGATGAGTGGTGGGTTGTAAAGGTATCTGTACATGGTGTCATACAAGGCCTTCCAATGTCAATCAACACCAAATTTTTTATACATGTTCTCTCATTGAGCATTAATATTTGAGTTTGTTAGATTCGTTGGCCAGTGATCTCCTGCTGATGTTCCCTCCATTTCCAAGAAGTGGGATTAAAGGTTGGAGTCAAACTTAGCTCTCTTGCTATCCATGGAAATCTAAGCTAAGCCATCATTCAAACATATTTGTTTGTCATTATGGTTAACCACACAAATATCTCTATAGGCTCACTATACATACATCTTTTAAATGTAGCATTTACTAAAATTAACAAAATGCAGAGCATCACAGAGAGTAGAAATTACTGAGTTTGGAAAACAGTATCATATACAGAAGTAAAGGAACCTAAAGGGTGTGGAAACCATGGCATCTTAGAGGAAACTCAGTTAGGTTCCAGGTTTACGGGGTTGTGTGTAATCATGTTACAGCCAGGGAGGAATTCAGAAAGGGTCAGAGAACCAATAATACACGTGAACTTAACACTCACCAACCTTCTGACACAACTCATGCACCTTACTCATAAAAGCAAGCACAGACACAGCTGTGGTCACAGATCACAGGTCACTCTCTTTTCCTTGGATTTCTGAAGAAATTAAGTGAAATGGGATGGTACTAAAATAAATGTGAGACCGCAGCATTAAGACCTCTCAAATATAAGATAATTTTAACTAATATGTGGCTTCACCATGAACTCTTTCCCTTTGGAAAAATGAAATCTCTTAGTGACTTCCTGCTATAGAGTTTCATAAGAAAGGAAAATTCAAGTAGCATAAGATAAAACTGCTTGAGTAAGGGGTATCATATCAAGTTCCCCAATACTCTGTGAGAAATAGATATTTATTTCTTTCATATTCTTTCCCAAATTTTAAAAGGTCAATGAAAATTTGAGATAAACCCAAATGGGATATACTGAGCATAATGCCTAAAGAATATTCTTCTAATATAAACAGGAGGAGTAGAGCACTCATAGTGGTGTGCACCCATCAGAAGTTGCACAGGATGGCTATCTCACCAATGTCAAGATCTGTCTCCACCATCACCACTCACAGTACAAAGATTACGCATAATGAAATAAGGGACACATAACTTGAGGTTCTCAGTGCCAACAAGGCAGACAGATATTTTCTGGTTGCTGAAAGAACAGGTTGTTTCCAGCTCTTCAGTCACTCCTCTGGTGGTGTGAATTACCAATGGAGAAAAGCACTATATTGTCTGGTTCTCTAAGGTCTTAAACTCCTCAAGGCACAAAGTCCCCATGTTCATCCCTGTCCTCTGCTAAACATCTATTCAGCACTTAGGAGTCTCTGGTTCATTCATTAATTCATAGGTATGATCCTCAAGCCTGCTTGCATAGACCACTATGGCCTCTTATACACAGCAGACCATTCAGTACTACACCAATACAGAAATATATGTAGGAACCTGAGTTTTTATGTGCTACAAGATGAACAGAGACTAAAAGAGACATAAAAAAGTACATACAGATAAACACATGAAATCACATATACTAAATGTTTTACAGAACTCACTCATGAATGATTTTTCTAGATGAGTGATAAGAATAAGACTCGCTATTGTGAAACCAAGAAAAAAATGTTAAGTAATTTTTTAACAGAATTTCCAATAATAAGAGGACCAATTACATCCTAAACTGTCTCTTGGACTTTACAAAGCTATAAAAATTCTTGAAGGTTAAGGTACCCTGTTGTATCTTCACTGTAAGAATGTGGACTCACTTGTAAACATCCAAATTTTGATTCCAAGGCCTGAATAATGGGAATCACTTAATTTTCTGCTTATCTGGACTTGGAAATCCAGTCAGAACCAGAAACAATATTCATGAGACTACATTTCCATTTCCTCTAAAAAGCACAATGCAAATATCAGTCATCACAGGAAAAAATGGAAACACTGCTGAGTGTTTGCTTTTATCCCCTCAGGAACCTCCCCCAATGCAAAGCAGCCCTCAGCTCAGGATGAAAGCCCAGGCCTAGCTGAGAAGACCCATCCTCTTCTCACTAGAGCCTCCATCAGAGCATGGCTGTCCTGGTGCTGCTCCTCTGCCTGGTCACCTTTCCAAGCTGTAAGTGTCTCAGAGTTTCAGGAGAAGGACTCAAGAATGACATCTGTGGAATGTCTGACTGATGGTGATGTTGCTTTTCCACAGGTGTCCTGTCCCAGGTGCAGCTGAAGGAGTCAGGTCCTGACCTGGTGCAGCCCTCACAGACCCTGTCCCTCACCTGCACTGTCTCTGGATTCTCATTAACTGACTATAGTGTACACTGGGTTCGCCAGCCCCCAGGAAAGACTCTGGAGTGGATGGGAATAATATGGAGTGGTGGAAGCACAGATTATAATTCAGCTCTCAAATCCCGACTGAGCATCACCAGGGACACCTCCAAGAGCCAGGTTTTCTTAAAAATGGACAATATGCAAACTGAGGACACAGCCACCTACTACTGTACCAGAAACACAGTGAAAGAAGTCTAGTATGAACCTGCACAAAAACCTCCCTACAGGGATCCTCGGGACCAGCAGGGGGCAGTGACAACCAACAAGAACTTCCCAGGCTCGCTTCAGAATCTAAGAAAAATTCTGGCCTATGCTGTATGAGCATGCTTTTTAATGTTAAAGATGTGGACTCTTCTTCCAGCCATGGAAATTTGCTACAGCCTTCTCTGTAGACTCATATTCTATTAAAGTTATTGTTTGTTTACACACTAGTAGAATATTTAAGTGGTTCTATAATCTAATAGAGTAAAATAAGAACAAACTAGAGTTGATATTTATCCAGATAACTCAGTGAAGCAATGTGTAGGTGAGGACAGCCAGGGAGATTTGATAATGACTTTTTTTTCTCACATGGCTGCAGTTTTGTAGCATTTCTATTGTTTACTATACTTAATTGATCTTTGAGATTAATTGTACTCATCTTCCTTTACATGAAGTTTTAAACACATGTCCGTAGTTTAATGAGGACACAGTTATCTTTCTGAGGGCTAACACATAAATTCAGCACTCCATATTTAAAAAACATAATATGCTATTATTAAATGTGGCCAAGAGCCATACATATTATTGTTGAAATAATATAAGCATTGCTAAACTTGTGCTACACAGGTTGTCAAAGGAAGAGTTCTTCTCTAACATAGGTATACTACGTAGATTCAAATGTAATATTTCAAAAGTTAATTCCTCATTTTGATTAATAAATATTTTATTTGAATCAACACTATTCACTATTATAGGTAAGGGCATTGTTTCTCAAGGAGATCAGTCTTATTTCTCTTCTCAAGAACAACTCATTTCCATCACTTGTCTGAGATGTGGGGTCACAGGATAACACAGGGATCAAAAAACACAGAACTGAGACATGGTGTCCTCATTGATGGACATCTTTCTACCCTCCATTCTCTAATTAGTCTCATTAATCTTAGGCAATGTATGTGGGCAGAATAGGTTACATAAAGCCAACTGCTCTTTTCTCCACAAAATGGAAATTAAATTCAAAATTCTGTTTCCTATAACCAATGGTGTTAAAGTCATTTACTAAAATAAAGAAAAAAAGTAAATGTTACAAATGGAGAAATAGGGCTCTTTCTCTTGTAATGGGACCATGGTTCTCTAATATTTTTTCCACAGAAATAAGAAAGGTAAATATCATACCTAGTGCCACCCTCCATCTACCATAGACCATCCAAGTGTCTCATAGGCTATGGAGGATTAGGGAACACCTTTACAATGCCTCAGTAACCCTCAACGATTGGAAATCTACAAATTCTTATCTATTGACTATCTAATATTGTTTACTTCTTCTCCTGCTGCTAATATTTCATCAGGATTACCCAAATTCAAACCATCATGGGAAAGTGAGGAGCTTCCCTAAGGATGACCCTTTCAAGTCTTTTCACCTCACAGCCTCTCTAGGGTACAAGGCTGGCATGACCCACATCGTCCAAGAAGATGATGATATGCCAGGATCTAAGGTGAACAAGAAAGAATTCGTGGAGGCTATGACCATTGTGGAACCCCCCCCCCCCCCAGTGGTTGTTGGCATTGTAGGACATGAAGAAACACCCTCGAGGCCTCTGGACCTTCAAGAATGTATTTGCTGAGCATATCTGTGAGTAGTGTAAAAGGTGTTTCTATAAGAACAGGCACAAATCTAAGAAGGCTTTTACCAAGTACTGTAAAAAATGGCAGGATGACACAGACAAGAAACAGCTAGAGAAGGACTTCAACAGCATGAAGAAGTACTGCCAGGTCATCCACATAATTGCCCACACTCAGATGTCTCTGCTTCCTATGTGCCAGTAGAGGGCACACTTGATGGAGATCCAGGAAAATGGGGTACAGTGGCTGAGAAGCTAGACTGGGCCCGAGAGAGGCTGGAGCAGCAGGTGTCTGTGAACCAGATGGTTTGGGCAGGATGAGATGACTGAGTCATCAGCGTGAAAAAAGGAAAGGGTACAGAGGGTGACCAGTCTTTGGCATACAAAGAAACTGCACCAAAAGACCCATGGAATTCTGTGCAAAGTTGCCTGTATTGGAGCCTGGCTCCCTGCACGAGTAGCCTTTGCTGTGGCTTGAGCTGGGCAGAAAGACTATCATCACCTAATAGAGATTAACAAGAAGATTTACAAGATTGATCAAGGTTACCGCATCAAGGATGGTAAACTGATCAAGAACAATGCAACTACCGACTATGACCTGTCTGACAAGAGCATCAACCCACTGGGTGGCTTTGTCCACTATGGTGAGTTGACCAATGACTTCATCGGGCTCAAAGGCTATGTGGGGGAACCAAGAAGCAAGTACTTACAATTAAGTCCTTGCTGGTCCACACCAAACCCAGAGCTCTGGAGAAGACTGACCTGAAGTTCCTTAACACTACATCCAAGTTTGGCTATGGCTGTTTCCAGACCATGCAGGAGAAGAAAGCATTCATGGGACCACTCAAGAAAGATTGCATTGCCAAGGAGGAAGGTGCTTGATTCCAGGTTCAATTTGCACAGCTGGTGGGGGACTCATCAAAATGTTTCCAGTAAAAAAAAAAAGAAAAAAAGAAAAGAAAAGAAGAGAAGAAAGAAAGAAAGAAAGAAAGAAAAGAAAGAAAGAAAAAAAAAGAAAGAAAAAAAGAAAGAAAGAAAGAAAGAAAGAAAGAAAGAAAGAAAGAAAGAAAGAAAGAAGAAAGAAAGAAAGAAAGAAAAAAAGAAAGAAAAGAAAGACTTGGATGATTGTGTTTGGAATTTTATGTTGACTGTGTTAAGTTTGTAAATTGCTTTTGGTAGGATGGTCATTTTTTTCTATGTTAATTCTGCCAATCAATGAGCAAGGAAGATCTCTCCATTTTCTGAAATCTTTGATTTCTTTCTTCCGAGACTTGAAGTTACTGTCATGCAGATCTTTCACTTGTTTGATTAGTGTTACCCCCAAAATATGTTATATTATTTTTTACTACTTTGAAGGGTGTTATTTCCCTCCTTTCTTTCTCAGCCCATTTATCATTTGAATAAAGGAAGGCTACTGATTTGAGTTACTTTTATATCCAGCCACTTTGCTGAAGTTGTTATCAGCGATAGAAGTTCTCTGGTAGAATTTTTGGGTAGCTTATGTATACTATCATCTCATCTGCAAGTAGTGATACTTTGACTTCTTCTTTGCCAGTTTTTATCCCCTTGATCTACTTTTGTTGTCTTATTGCTTTAGCTAGAACTTCTAAGACTATATTGAATGGATATAGGGAGTATGGGCATCCTTGTCTTGTTCCTGATTTTAGTGGGATTGCTTCAAGTATCTCTCCATTTAATTTGATATTGGCTGTTGGTTTGCTGTAAATTGCTTATATTATGTTTAGGTATGGGCCTTGAATTCATGATCTCTCCAAAACATTTAACAGTAAGAGATGTTGTATTTTTTCAAATGTATTTTCAGCATCTAAGGTGATGATCATGTGATTTTTCTCATGTGAGTTTGTTTATATAGTGGATTATGTAAATCGATTTTCATATATTGAACCATCCTTGTTTCCATGGGATGAAACATACTTGATCAAGGTAAATGATGGTTTTGATGGGTTCTTGATTTCTGTTTCTTAGAATTCTATTGAGTATTTTTGCATCAACATTCATAAGCAAAATTTGGATGAAGTTTTTCTCTTTTTTTTTCTCCCTTGGTTCCTTATGAGGTTTAAGTATAAGAGTAATTTAGCTTCATAGAATGAATTAAGTAGGGTTCCTTCTGTTCCTATTTTATGGAAAGTTTGAGCAATGTTGGTAATAGGTCTTCTTCTAAGATCTGGTAAAATCCTGCACTACAGCCATCTGGACCTGGGCTTTTGTTTTGGTTGGGATGTTTTTAATGACGTCTTCAATTTCCTTAGAGATATGGGACTGTTTAGATAGTTTACCTGCTCTTGAGTTAACTTTAGTATGTGGTACCTGTCTAGAAAATCATCCATTTCATTTAGATTATCCAGTTTTATTGAGTATAGGCTTTTGTAGTAGTATCTGATGATTTTTTTTAATTTCCTCCATTTCTATTGTTATGCCTCTCTTTTCATTTCTGATTTTGTTAATTTGAATTCTGCCTCTGGGACTTTAAGTTTGTCTGGCTAAAGGTTTATCAATCTCATTGATTCTCTCAAAGAACCAGCTTGTGGTTTTGTTGATTCTTTGTTTTGATTTGGTTGATTTGGGGCCTGAGTTTGATAATTTCTTGCCATCTACTCCTCTTGAGGATGTTTCCTTCTTGTCTTTAGAGACTCTCGGGTGTGCTGTTAAGTTGCAAGTGTAGGATCTCTCCAATATTTTTACCAGGGCACATGTAGTACGACAAATTTTCCTCTTAGCACTGCTTTCTTTATGTTCCATAAGTTTGGGTATGCTGTGTCCTCATTTTCATTGAATTCCAGGAAGTCTTTAATTTCTTTCTTCTTTTCTTTTCTTTCTTTCTTTCTTTCTTTCTTTCTTTCTTTCTTTCTTTCTTTCTTTCTTTCCTGGCCAATTCCTAAATTCATCTGGAAAAGCAAAAACAGGAATTAAAAAGTAAAAACAGCAAAAAAAAAAAAAAAAAAAAACCTCACAAAAAACAGAATAGTGAAAACAATTCTGAACAATAAAAGAACATCTGAGGGAATCACCATCCCTGACCTCAAGCTTAATAAAGAGCAATAGTGATAAAAAATGCATGGTAATGCTACAAAGACAGACATGTAGATCAATGGAATAGTACTGAAAACCAAGAAATAAAACCACATACTTCTGACACTTGGTTTTGACAAAGAAGCAAAAAATATACAATGGAAAAAGGAAAGCATCTCCTTTTTTTTTTCTTTTCTTTTTTTTTTTAATTTTATTTTTTTGCTTATTCACTTTATAACCCATCCCAGTCACCCCCTCCCACAATTCTTCCCCATCTCTTCTTTTCTGAGTACCCCTCCTCCTGTATCCCCCACCCTACCACTTTAAGTCTCTGAGAGGCTAGGTGCTTCCTCTCCCATTGAGGTCAGATGAGGCACCCAGCTAGAAGACCATACTCCATATACAGGCTGTATGTTTTGGGATAGCCCCCACTCCAGATATTTGAGACCTACATGAAAACCAAGCTGCACATTTGCAATAATATGTGCAGGGAGGCCTAGGTCGAGCCCATGGAGCTAGATCTGTGTAGACTAGGTATGCTCCACGGTTGGTGATTCAGTCTCTGAGAGCTCCAAGGTTCAGGTTGGTTTACTCTGTTGATCTTCCTGTGCAGTTCCCATCTCATTAGGGCCCACAATCCTTCCACCTATTCTTCTATAAGAGTCCTCAAGCTCCATCCACTGTTTTGGCTCTGGATGTCTGTATCTGTCTGAGTCAGCTGCTGGTTAGAGCCTTTCAGAGGACAGCTTGCCCCTGTCTGTTCTCAGGCTGGAGGTTTAGATTCTGGGAGCTCTAGTTGAATCTTTTGATACTCATTCTAAAAAGGACAAAAGCACCCTCACTTTGGTCTTCCTCCTTCTTCTTGAGTTTCATGAGGTTTATGCGTTGCATCTTAGGTATTGTGTGCTTTTGGGCTAATATCCGCTTATCAGTGAGTGCATACCATGTGTGTTTTTTGTGATTGGGTCATCTCACTCAGGATGATATTTTCTAGCTCCATCCATTTGCCTAAGAATTTCATGAGCTCATTGTTTTTAATAGCTGAGTAGTATTCCATTGTGTAAATGTACCACATTTTCTGTATCCATTCTTCTGTTGAAGGACATCTGGGTTCTTTCCAGCTTCTGGCTATTATAAATAAGGCCACTATGAACATAGTGGAGCATGTGGCCCTGTTGCATGTTGAAATATCTTCTGGGTATATGCCCAGGAGGGGTATAGTTGGGTCCTCAGGTAACACTATGTTCAATTTTCTGAGGTATCGCCAGACTGAAGAAAGCATCTTCAATAAATGAGTTTTCCAGAGAAGGGAGTGGAGACAGGAGTCCACCCATAAAACCTTCAACCCCATATTTGTCTTGACTAAATATGTAGAGACAAAGATGGAACAGAGAGGAAGGGAACAAACAAACAATGATTGCCCCACCTTAAGACACATCCCATGTGAGAGAACCATCTCCTGACAATATTGATGATACTCTGCTATGCTTACAGACAGGAACCTAGCATAACTCTCTCCTGAGAGCATGTCCAGAAAGCAGATGGAGGTGGATGCAGATAGCCACCACCAAACATCAGGCTGAGCCCAGGAAGTCTTGTGGAACAGTGGGGCATAGAAAGGAGCAGGGGTCAAGGACATCACATGAAAACCCAGAGTCAAATAACCTGGGAACATGGGGCTCACATAGCCTTGTCCACCAACCAGGAGCATGCAGAGCTGCACCTAGATCCACTCAGTTGTAACAATTATGCAGCTTAGACTTAATGTGTATCTCCTAACAACTGAAGAGGAGCTATATCAGTATTGACTCACTGCTATTGGATCATTTTTTCCTATCTGGACTACGTGTGTACATCAGTGGGAAAGTGTATCCCTAGTCCTGTTGAGACTATATGAAACCAGTAAATGTCATGTCAAACAGCATAACAAAGACTTGAAAGGACAAACAATGCCTGTTTCTGTCATAAACAGAACATACATATTTGTCAGGTAGCTCTGGCTTCTGTTTTGTAGCTTTTGGACATAGAAGAGGAATCCTGGAAATAAGACATATTTTAAGTGTGGAAAAGGAGGATCAAGGACAAGGGAATATTGATGATATAAAAGCAAAGGTGAGGTGTGGAGAAGGAAGGGGAAGAGGAGGATGGAAACCAGAGAACTGGTTAAATAGGAAAAAGTCATCCTAACAGTTATAAACCCAGTTTGCACTAATTATATTAATTAGGGAAAGTGAAAGCTAGCCTAACAAAACATGAAGACAGTCACATGTTACCTGGTGCATAGATGCAAAAGGAAAACTACATAACTGAAAAGGAATAAATGGAGAACATTAGGATGCAAAGCATCTGAATTGACTTCAGAGAGAATTATAGCAGACTCTGAGTGGTAGATAGACAGGGACCTGGAGTGTCTCAGTTACCTTAATAAGACCTGAGGACAGCATTCTCTCAAGAATAAGTGAAATTCAAAAAATTCCCAACAAATAATGAGTTCTGCCCCCATAATCTTGCAGATATATGTTGTTCAAGTGCCATAATAGGGAAGGCCCTGAGCACCCCAGACAGTGGGAACGACTAAGCACATACCTAGAAACACCATTATGTGTGGTGCTATTTAATTACACATTGATACTAAGGAATTGGAGTATGGAAATAAAGCATGTACTGTGCACATGTACAAAGGGGAACTAAATGAAGTCTGGTGAAATCTTAACCAAAAAATTTAAGTATAAAACTGCCATACCTTATCAAAGTCTGTAACTAGCAGAGATACCTTTGATGTCTTACATCTGCTATGAAGACTACCTCAGGCCCAGGCCCAACTCCAGAGCATGCTAGAGCAGGAAGGCATGCAAATAAGGCTTCTCTGTGCCTATGAAAACCAGCCCTGCCATTGCCCTGCAGCTCTGGCAGGAGAGTCCAGCCCTGATCAGCACTAATCACAGACCACTCACCATGTACTTCAGGCTCAGCTGGGTTTTCCTGGTCCTGATTTTAAAAGGTAATTTATAGAAATAAGATTCAGTACACATGAAAAATAAAAAAAAATGTTTTGTTTCTTTTTTTAGTTTTGTTAGTGACAGTTTTCTGACCAGCATTCTCTGTTTACAGGTGTCCAGTGTGAGGTGCAGCTGGTGGAGTCTGGGGGAGGCTTAGTGCAGCCTGGAAGGTCCCTGAAACTCTCCTGTGCAGCCTCTGGATTCACTTTCAGTAGCTATGCTATGTCCTGGGTCCGCCAGGCTCCAGAGAAGGGTCTAGAATGGGTTGCAGCCATTAGTTATGATGGTGGTAACCACCTACTATCCAGACACCTTGAAAGGCCGATTCACCATCTCAAGAGACAATGCAAAGAACATGCTATACCTACAGATGAGCAATCTGAAGTCTGAGGACACGGCCATGTATTACTGTGCAAGAGACACAGTGAGTGAATGTTACTGTGAGCTCAAACACAACCTTCAGCAAGGCACTCAGAACCAGCAGGGAGCGATAAAAGTACACAGACATCTAATTAGCAGAGTTCTAGCCTGTTCAGTAAGTGCTAGAGGTAACAGAGTCTGGACTCCTCTGTCTCTGGGTTTCCTCTATAAAACTATTCTCTCTACAAGTATAGTGTGTAGTAATATCTGACGTGTACAAGTGTTTATTCATCTTTTCTTTTCCTGTGCTATATGTGTTTTACATTTATTTATTGCACTTCTCTCTATCTCTATATGTCGATCTGTGTTACTCTCTCTGTCTCTGTCTCTGTCCTCTCTCTCTCTCTCTCTCTCTCTCTCTCTCTCTCTCTCTCTCTCTCCATGTTTCCTTCTCCCTGTGTCTTTTTTCTCTATCTCATGCTCTGTGTGTGAGTATGAGTGAATGAGGGTGTTTTTGTATGTGTGTATGTCTGTTTGTGTGTGTGTGTGTGTATGTTTGTGTGTGCACATGTTGAGATTAGATGTCTTTTTTTTTAATCAATCTACACACTGACATTTGAAATAAAGTTCATCACTGGGCCTGGATCTTATTATCTTGTGAGACTTGTTGGCCAGTGTGTCCTAATAACCACACTGTCTCCACATCTCAGGCATGTGCTTACTGGTTGGCTACAAATCCTACCTCTTTTTGTAATTATGGTATGGTGAACTTTAGGCAGAGAGCTATATCCACGGTTCCATCTTTTTAATTTAGTATAAACTCATGATACAAACTCATGAAATAAACTCATGACTTGAACACAATGAAAAGCAATACACAGGGCAGACATGATTGTGTGTGAGGACCAGGACAAGATCCTGAAGAAGCAAAGAACCCTTGAGATTAGGGAACCTGAGACACACAGCAGAGACTTAGTAAGGTTCACTGGTTAGAGCACTGTGTGAGATTCAAGTTAGAGCCAATATGGAAACCAGACAGGACCAGAGACCTATGACCCAGATGAAATTCAGTCTCTCCATCAAACTTACACAAACCATGTGCAGCAGACCCAGTGTTGAGCCAGCTGTGGGGCTAGTGATAAAGTGTGTGTGAGGCAACAGCACTGAGACATGAGGCCAATGTAGCTTATGATACTCACTGAGCGACAGTTAGCTTCAAACTGCTCCTAACCCACTAAGTAGGTAACATCTCTTTTCTTTTATTGCTTTCTCTGTACTTATGATGCCTTAATTTGCCTAGTTCACCTAGAATTTAATAGTCGAAATCATTTTTTTTTAACATACAAATCTTTTTTTTTCTTTCCCTAGGGTTTCTAAGTATCTTATTTCTTCTCTTTCCCAGAAATATTATGCTTGGCTCACTCTGAGTGTGGATTCCTCATCTGAAGCTCAGAAGTCGGATGTGGTACCTAAAAACTGGAGAGAACATTCTTGATGGCATTCTGGGATCATATGAATTATGATACTATAAAGAGGAGGTGGGGCCGGGCAGTGATGGCACACACCTTTAATCCCAGCACTTGGGAGGCAGAGACAGGCAGATTTCTGAGTTTGAGGCCAGCATGGTCTACAGAGTGAGTTTCAGGACAGCCAGGGCTACACAGAGAAACCCTGTCTTGAAAAAAACAAAAACAAAACAAAATAAAAACAAAAACAAAAAATGAGGAGTTAGTCATTGGAAGTCAGGAATGATAACTGTTCATTCAAACAATGATGCCACATGGGTTGATCTATGTTGGTCAGATTGGTGATGACACTGTGTTGCCAATATTGATAGCACAGGTGTGGCAGCAAAATTCTGGTGTCCTTTGAGTTCTGGAAAAAATGGAAGGAGATGGTTCTGTATTTTGGGGTTCAACCATTAGGTAGAGACCTGGAAGATGTGGGCAAAGAACACAGATCATTCTACAACTGCTTCTACTTTATGTTTCCTACTTTGCCATCATCAAGTCTTTTCACATGTGTGAGGACAAATTTTCTGAGAGGGATATGAAGCTTTAACATCATGCTCACAACAGCTTCTCAGCCATAAATAGATCAGTGAGTGACAAGGTAACCAGAAACTGTGGTCCAGAAGCTGATGCCTGTGACTGACAATGTCTCTGATTTCATCTCAATTGTCAACACACCTTGATGATTATTCAGCACAAAATTATCACAGTTCACTCTCACTCTCAGGGAATACTCTCAAGAACAGACACAGGTAGACCTTCTCATCTCACTGAGTCATACTGCCTCATTCATGCAGGAATCAGAAACACATTCATTCACTTCCAAGACACAATGCCTCCCTTGGTATCCAAGCACATAGAATCAGGAGTAGCCACTGATGCCATCCAGGCACACAGTCCCATTGTGGCAAAAACTGGAAGCACATTCATTGTGATCTGACTCACAGAATCATCCAGCATATCCATCAGGGAAGATGCAGGCAGGGTGTTCAAGTCTTTATGGCAGTGACACCATGTTTTCATGACTTCCCTCCAAAAGAACTAGTAACAGTTTCACAAGTCGGCCACTGTACCCAGAACAATGGCACAAGAAATCCCCTTCTCCTGGGATATTGACACAGGTGGCTGTGGAGAGCTGGTGTCACAAGATGACGGCTGGCAATCTGCCAGCCCTAGCTTGGGCATTGCTGTACCATGATCAGGGCACACAGATCTGGCGTTACTGTGCGTGCATATTGCTTGTACATAAGATCAGCCCGTGTGACATATGGGTACAGCACCAATCCGGAATGGTTTCTGATTGGAGGGACAGAGATTTAAGGGCGGGGAACGACAGTTGGCAGGCTTTTTCGTACATTAAGGGTTCCTGAATAAACGTGCTGAGGAGTTCCCGTGTCCCTTGTCTTCTGTCCACTGTCGGATTGGGAGGCGACAAGTGGTGGCCCGTACGAGGATCTTTAGAACTTCTTCACCATCAGGTAGCTAGCTGGTAAGTTCCCAGTAAATGGGACAAGGGCAAGTTCTCGGCAAGAGACAATAAGGTTCCTGGCTTAGGGACAAGTTCTGGCAAGTTCCCAGGTAAGTGGGACAAGGGAAAGTTCTCGGACAAGACTATAAAGTTCCTGAGGATCAGGACAAGTTTCACCAAGCACTACGGG
>JAJTUV010004977.1:0-13000 GCA_021653895.1 Mastomys natalensis
TAAGAGTATCACTCTTCAAGGATTTGTTGTCAGAGTGAAATGAAAGCAGTATAAATCGCATAATTACTTTGTATCTATTAAATTTAATGAATGTAAAAGCTTGTGATCATTAATAACTAAATAAATTTATTTTACTCATGATGTATTGATGGAAAGATGCCAATGAAATAAGTCATTACCCATGAAATGTTAGTCATTCTGATATTTTTTTCCCTCCCTCATTCCCTTATTCCCTCTTTCCTGTATTTCTGCTCTTCCCTTAATCGTCAGAGGTTTATATTAGTATATATTGAGAAATACACAAGGGCAGTAAGGACAAAACTAAATTGGTTTCTTAAGAATTTCTAGTCAGTGACTCTGCAGATAAAATTTTTGAAGCAATATTTCCTTTGAAGAAAAGAGGCTAAAATAATTTATTCATGTTCAAGAGGGCAGGAAAGAGCAAGATCCCGAGTAGCATAGAGAAAGGAATGATGAATATGATGCTTTGAATCCACATGTTCCTGACCTTAGAGCTGACTGAAAATGTCTGTATTCCTTTAAGTGAACTTGAGCAAGGACATTAATAAACGGTAATGGAATGAGTAGTCTGTATTCTGAAGAAATTGTTCAAACAGAGGATAGATGAATGAATACATACATACATACATACATACATACATACATAATACACACATTGATTCATAGATACATAGAAAGAAAAGGAAAATGAGAATTTGTGGCACTTTACCTTTTTTTATTAATGACTAAGGTCTACATTTGTATTTTTCAGGAATGATACCTGTACTAAGTAAGAAATACTATTTATGAATAATGTTTTATTTCGGTTGTTCCTTTATCTCAAGGTAAAAATTAATTATTGAAAATAACTCTAACAGACTCATTCCTAGAAGTGATGATTTAAATGGTCTATGGAACCTCCTTGTCATTAGAATTTTAACAACCACTAGGGAATATAAAAATATAGTCAGTATTAATATCCAGACTGTTCTAAAGCTCACTGGATTATCTAAAATATATTTACAGTATACAAATTATTTGTCACATAATTACATGAATATGTATACATATGTGTTATGTGTATACACACACACACACCACACAAGTATTCCTTCTTTATCACTCTTTTGTACAACGATTTTGTACCTGTCATGATCATTGCTAGACTCTTCTCTGCAATGTTCTAATTAGATCAGCACATAGAGAAAGTGTTTTAGATATATACTGAGGGTTAATATTCAGATTGCTAGGGAATTGATTAATGAAATATATCTTTCTTTTTTTATTGGAAATTTTATTTACATTTCAGATGTTCTCTCCTTACCCCATTTCCCCCCTCCCTCCCAGCAACTCACTATCCCTTCCCCACTCCTCCTGCCTCCATGTTGGTGTACCCCCACCCACCTTCCCCTGTACCTCGCCTCCCCACCCTCGAATACCCCCCCCACCACGACGTCCACCCTTCATGGGACCAAGGATCTCTTCTCCCACTTATATATAGCTCCCTTGCATATATAGCTGGAGCCATGGGTCCCTCCCTAAGCGCTCCAGGCTGGTGGTTTAGACTCTGGGGGCTCTGGTGGTTGGTATTGTTGCTTTCCTCATGGTGTCACGATTCCTCTCAACTCTTTCAGCCTTCACTCTATCTTCTCCATTGGGAACCCCATGATCAGTTTAATGGTTAGCTGTGAGCATCTGCCTCTGAGTATGTCAGACTCTTGCAGACTTCTAAGGAGACAGCTATATCAGGCTCCTGTCAGCATGTAAAATCAACCTCTACCTTTGGTGACTGCACATGGGATGAATATCCAGGTGGAATGGTCTATAGACGGCCCCTCCTCAGTTTCTGTCCTGCACTGTGTCCCCATACTGTCCCTTGAGTATTTTTGTTACTCCTTCTAAGAAGGACTGAAGCCCCCACTACTTGGTCATCATTCTCATGAGCTTTATGTGATCTGTGAGTTGAATCTTGGATATTTCAAGCTTCTGGGCTAAAATCCAATAATCAGTGAGTGAATACCATGTATGTTCTTTGGTGATTGGGTTACTTCACTCAGGATGATATTTTCTAGTTCCATCCATTTATATAAGAATTTATCAAATTCATTGTTTTTAATAGCTGAGTAATATTCCATTGTATAAATGTACCACATTTTTTTTTTATATTCATTCCTCTGTTGAAGGGCATCTGGGTTCTTTCCAGTTTCTGGCTATTATAAATAAAGCTGCTATGAACATAGTGGAGCATATGTCCTTGTTATGTGTTAGAGCATCTTCTGGGTATATGCCCAGGAGTGGTATAGCTGGGTCTTCAGGTAGTGATATGTCCAGTTTTCTGAGGAACCGCCAGACTGTTTTTCATAGTGGTTGCACAATCTTGCAATCCCACCAACAATGGAGGAGTGTTCCTCTTTCTCCACATCCTCGCCAGCATCTGCTATCACCTGAGTTTTTGATTTTCGCCATTCTGACTGGTGTGAAGTGGAATCTCAGGGTTGTTTTGATTTGCATTTCCCTAATGACCAAGGATGCTGAACATTTCTTTAGGTGCTTCTGGGCCATTCACATTTCCTCAGTTGAGAATTCTTTGTTTAGCTCCGTACCCCATTTTTTAATAGGGTTATTTGGTTGTCTAGAGTCTAATTTCTTGAGTTCTTTGTATATATTGGATATTAGTCCTCTATCAGATGTGAGATTGGTAAACCTCTTTTCCCAATCTGTTGGTTGCCATTTTGTCCTATTGACACTGTCCTTTGCCTTACAGAAACTTTGCAATTTTATGAAGTCCCATTTGTCAATTCTTGATCTTAGAGCATAGGCCATTGGTGTTCTGTTTAGGAACTTTTCCCTGTGCCTAGGTATTCGAAGGTCTTCCCCACCTTCTCTTCTATTAGTTTCAGTGTGTCTGGTTTTATGTGAAGGTCCTTTATCCACTTGGACTTGAGCTTTGTACAAGGAGATAAGAATGGATCAATTTGCATTCTTCTGCATCTTGTCCTCCAGTTGAACCAGCACCATTTGTTGAAAATGCTGTCCTTGTTCCACTGGGTGGTTTTAGATCCTTTGTCAAAGATCAAATGACCATAGGTGTGTGGGTTCATTTCTGGGTCTTCAACTCTATTCCACTGATCTTCCTGCCTGTCTCTGTACCAATACCAGGCCATTTTTATCACTATTGCTCTGTCGTACAGCTTGAGGTCAGGGAAGGCAATTCCTCCAAGGTTCTCTAATTGTTGAGAATGGTTTTCCCTATCCTGGGTTTTTTGTTGTTCCAAATAAATTTGAGAATTTCTCTTTCTAGTTCTGTAAAGAATTGAGTTGGTATTTTAATGGGGATTGCATTGAATCTGTAGATTGCTTTTGGCAAGATGGCCATTTTTACTATATTAATCCTGCCGATCCATGAGCATGGGAGATCTTTCCATTTCCTGAGATCTTCTTCAATTTCTTTCTTCAGAGACTTGAAGTTCTTGTCATACAGATCTTTCACTTGCTTGGTTAGATTCACCCCGAGGTATTTTATATTATTGGTGACTATTGTGAAAGGTGTCATTTCCCTAATTTCTTTTTCAGCCTGTTTATCTAATGAAATATATCTTGATGCAGCCATTTATAGTTTCAGACTTCTTGCATGAAAATTCTCACCACACTGGTCAGCAGAAGCACTGTGTACACTGCTATAAACTCATTTGAGTTTCCATTGAAAAACCATGAATTCAGGATATGATTGTATGTGCACGTTTATAAAGATGTGTGAATACATGTTCACGTGTAGAAGTCAGAGTTGTATATCAAATATCTTCATCAATCACATCTCCCTCTAATTTTTTGAGACAGGGTCTCTTCTTGAACTTGGAGTATTGCTGATTTGGCTAGAGATACTGGTTAGCAAGCAATAGGAATCCCTTTGTCTCTGTCTCCACAGTCCTATGATTCAACAGCTTTGTATATATGTGCTGCGGACCCAAACTTAGGACATCATGCTTTATTCACATGCATTTTATTGACTGAATTGAATCCAATTCACATTGGATAAAGTTTGAATTAGCTTGAGTATATGTTCATTGCAATTTTGAGTATTGGTTTAATAAGATCAGTTTTGTTTTTCAATTAGTATCCATCAAATCTTTCATAAGTGCCCATATTTTAGGATTTTAGAATTTCTGGACTGTCTGCTGCTTTAAACCTAACCAACATAGTGGGGACAAAAGACCCAAAGACAATGTGTAAAAAATGACAACTCTGATTTCCAATAAAACTTAATTTTCTTAATCAAATGACTGGCTGGATTTCATCCTTGTACCATAATCCACTAACACATAATAGAGCCAAAGAGAACTGAGATACTCAGTGTTGTTAAAAAAAAGAAAAACCTGTGGCGGCAGAGGGTTCCAGGAGGAGAGGTTTATTTAGGGCAGAGGGGTGAGCAGAGAGAGGAGGCCAGCCATGACCACGTGGAGGGGGGAGGGGAAGGGGAGGGGTCAGATATGACCTGCAGGCTCGGGGTCACATGGAGCAAGAGAGCAAGAGAGGGAGGAGGGCCAGACAGCCCCTCTTATAATAGTGGGCAGGGCTACCTGGCTGTTCCCAGGTAGCTTTGGAGAGGAGTATACCTAGCTGTTGCTAGGTAACTGTGGAGGTGGAGTTTAACAGAATGCTAACATACCTCCCTTCTTATTATTATAAAAAGAAAGGAGAAAAAAGGGAGAAAGAGGTGAAGGCGGGTCGTCGTGATATCTGGCTACTTCCTGCTGGCACTGGGAGTGATGTGTCTTTAGGGGAACCTGGGGTGATGTTCATCTGGTCCTGCTGTCCAGGGTCTGTGGAGCCATCCAGATAGGCCAGAAGGAACAGGTCCAGTGGAAGCAGCTGTGTGTGTGGCAGGAGATGGAGCATCTGAAGGTTGCTTCTCTGGAGATGTTTTGGATGTACCTGGACTTGACAAGATGTAGGGAATAAGATTAAGCACACTTGGGAAAAAAAAATTTTTTTAAGATGTATATTTGACATGCAGAGGGATCCCACCCTTTTTGATAGTAAGTGGGAACTTTAGGCAGATGTACTTATCTGGATGGCATCTATTTGGTCCGTGAGAGGTAGATCTCAGTGGGTTTCCTGTAGCTTATAAGTTTATAAAAGAGATAACAGCATTGAGTTAACAACATGAGCAGTCTTTAAGATGAACCTTTGCTGGATCGTATAGTGGAATGTTTACTAAAACAGTTAGGCAAGTTCATAAGAACTCAGGTAATTTAGGACAGTGGGATAGCAAGCAGAGGAAATGTAAAGCGTCTAATTGGTGGCAGCTGAGTTTAGATAATGAGGTAACAGATTACATCTGTGAAAGCTTAGCTGTCAATGTAGTCAGAAGTCTGAAAAAGAGTAAACAACAATCTACCAGTTATATTATTTTAAAAAATGACAGAGTCCACTAGCCAACTAGTTAACAGTTCCGGTGGTTTCCATACACTCTTTGATGAAATCAGTTTGGTTTCTAAGCGCAGAAGACGCAGGGCTTTTTCTCTGTGGAATGGATACACATGACATGAGAAATGACTTACCTCAGTTTGATTTAGCTAAGTTATTTGACTCAGGGTATCTAGTTTAGTCTACTGCGTACGTTCGCATGCAGTCCAGGCTGTATCTTCTAGGAGTCCGGTGTTCAAGTCTTCTGAAACCATCTAGGGTCAACTGCTAGAGGCTTTGGGAATTCTGTCAGCTATAAACTAAGTTAGTATTAACAGACTTTTGACAAAATTTAGAGCCATAAGATTGGTCTTAGAATTTAATAGGAGTAACTTTGACAGGTTGTATAGGCAGGGAAAAACACTTTTGTATCAGAATAAGAAAGCTGATTTAAAGTGGCAAACGATTGAACTGCTGGCAGGAGCTGGGAATCAGGTCCGCTGGCAGCAGCAGGGTGGGACTTCTTGCTAGCAGGGCGGGACTTCCTGCTAGCTGCCGAAATCGCTGCCCAGAGCATCTGCTGCAGTTAACAAAAAAAGCAAGCATGTCCCATAATCACAGCAACTTTTAAGTTAATATTTTTTTTGTGGTGGAAGGCACCGCTAACACTCACTTTATAGGTCTCAGGCAGAGAGGAAAGAGGGTCCCCGGTAGATCTAGAGCAGAGCTAAGAACCACAGAAGGGAAGGGAGCAAGCACGGTCTCGGGCCAGCTGCTTTCCAGGCAAACTGACGGGGACTAAGTCTAGGAACTAAGTCGGGCAGCCGCAGATGACTGGGGAAGTAGGGGGAGAACGCTTGATTGGCTAACCCGTTGGGAGAGACACACAGGTGGACACTTGGGAGCTGGTCCTCTGAGGCAGAGAGAACAGTAGGTCCAGGCCTGACTTGGAGTCTCGAGGGAAAGGGAAGTGTCTCTCCCATGGGGAGTCGTCCTAGAGGGAACAGGGTTAGCAGGGAGGAAGGGGAGAACGCGCAAATGGCTGACCCATGGAAGAGACACACTGGGAACTACAGTTGGGAGCCGGTGCTCCTAAGGCAGAGGTCCAGGCCTGACTGGAGTCTCGAGGGGAAAGGGAAGTGTCTCTCTCATGGGAAGCTGTCCTAGAGGGAGGTTCAGGAGAACAGGGTTACAGGGTTAACTCTGAGTCAAGAGAACTTTCTTGGGTACCAGTGGGGAATGGGGGAACAGAACAGGCAGGGTCTCTGTCTGAGATACCCAGGCCACGCGGCAGCCGGTGGTTGAGCACTGTGTTAGGGGCAAAGCTCACGTGTGGAAGTTTTGTAGCAGCAGTAGAAGTTCACGCAGTCAGGAACAGCAGCAGGGTTATGGCAGTGTAGGTGGCAGTGGGAGTATCGGAGGATGGCGTTGCAGTTTAGGCAGGCCACATGGCGTCGGTCTCACACGCACGGTCACGGCAGCCCAAGCCGGCGGGTGCACAGGTCTTTAGGTCCCCGAAGTTCGTTTCCCGGGTTTCGGCACCATTGTTGTTTAAAAAAAGAAAAAACGGTGGTGGAGGGTTCCAGGAGGAGAGTTTATTTAGGGCAGAGGGGAGAGCAGAGAAAGGCAGCTGGCCATGACCATGTGGAGGAGGGAGGGGAAGGGGAGAGGGTCAGATATGACCTGCAGGCTTGGGGTCACAGGAGCAAGAGAGCAAGAGAGGGAGGAGGGGCCAGACATCCCCTCTTATAATAGTGGGCAGGGCTACCTGGTCGTTCCCAGGTAGCTTTGGGGAGGAGTATACCTAGCTGTTGCTAGGTAACTGTGGAGGTGGAGTTTAACAGAATGGTAACATCAGGGTCACCTTCTGTGTAGAAAATAAACACTTTCTGTATCATTGAAAATCTGGATCTTACTGTCTAACAGCAATGCCAACTGTCCTCTCTACTCTTATCTCTGGGACTGTCTGGGAATGTGTAGCATTGCCTAAACATCATAGCCTTGCTTACTTCTTAGAAAAATCACTCAATGTTTTACTTTCTGAGCTGCCTTCTCAACAGTAACCATCATTTGGAATTGTTAGTCTAGTACTGATGCACGGATTAAAGAGTTCTTTGATGTTTATGACAATAGAGATTGACACTGGATAAAGTTCGAAGAGAGAGTTAAGCAAATGTAACTTAGTAATGGGAAATATCTATATACATGATGAGAATAAATTACAAGAGACACTTAGGCTGACTTAAAATATTGGGGAGGAGATTGGCAAGAAACATACTATAGAACCAAGTAATTGTAAACTTGCTGGATATTTATGAGGATGTTAATTTTTTTTCTATAACATGAAAGAACATGTTAAAAGTTGCCACCAGGAAATTTTTTTTTTTTATTTACATGCTTTGCATATTGATTTTTAAATTTTAAATTTAGTAATTGTAAAGCACAGTGTTCTTCGTAATAAATAAGAAAACTTGTAAAATTAGAAAAGAGCCATCTATATTAAAATCATTATAGAAGAGAAACCTTTGTATACACAGAATCTTTTCATTTTATAATTCCCAAATTAGTGACTGGTGAGACAAGGCAAACTCAATTGGGTATTCAAGCTGACAACTTTTTTTTCATGTAAAACAAATAATTATGTCTTACAAAATTTTGGTTCAAGATGAGTTACCTGCTAAGTCCCTTTTTTATTCTTTAATATTTTTTTAAGTCAAAATTTATTCCCCAACCTGGTCCCTACACACATACCCATCAACAAGAGGATGTCTCCACTCCCCAACCCACCAGACCTCTCCATTCGCTGGGGTCCCAAGTCTCTCAAGGGTTAGATGCATCTTCTCTGACTGAACCCAGACCAGGCCGTCCTCTGCTGTATATGTATCAGGGGCCTCATATCAACTGTGTATGCTGCCTGGTTAGTGGGGCCACTGTCTGAGACATCCTGGTGGTCCAGGTTAGTTGAGACTGCTGGTTTCCCCATGGGTTTCCCTCTACTCAGCTTCTTTCAGCTTTTCCCTAATTCAGTCACAGGAGTCACAAGCTTCTGTCCAGTGGTTGGGTGTAAATACCTGCATCTGACTCTTTCTGCTGCTTGCTGAGCCTTTTGGAGGGCAGTCATGATAGGCCCTTGATTGGAAGCACAGGATAGCATCAGCACATTTCAGGCCTTGGGGCTTCCCACTGACTGGATCCCAATTTAGGCCTTCACTGGACTCTCCTTTGACTCAGGCTCTTCTACATTTGTCTTCCTGCATTCTTTTCAGACAGGAACAATTCTGGGTCAGAGTTTTGACTGTATGGAAACCCCATCCCTCTACTTGATACCCTGTCTTTTTACTGGAGTTGAAACTCACAAGTTCCCTCTCCCTACCTGTAAAGCATTTTATTAAGGCCCTCTCTTCAGTCCTGAGAGTCTCTCACCCCCAGGCCTCTGGTCCTCCCAAACTCCTATTGCCTGGTTTGATTCTGCTGGCCTTGGGTCTTCAGTCCTTGCATGATGAATATCTGATCATGTTCCCCTCCCCCTCCCTATTGCCTTCCACCCAGGTCTCCCTTCCCATCCTTTGATTGCTTTCTTCTCCCTCCCAAGTGGATTGAGGACTCCTCACTTGGGCCCTTTGGCTTGTTAGCATTCTTAGTTCTGTGGAACTCTGGGAAGAGAATTCCTAGGAATCTTACATTTTTGGCTAATACAGTTATTAGTGATAAAAAAATGCATATCTTTTTGAGTCGAGTACCTCACTCAGGATAATATTTCTAGTTCCCTCCATTTGCATACAAAACTCTGATGTTCTCCTTAAATAGATGACAGTGTTCCTTTGTGTAAATAAACCACATTTTCTGTAAACCCTTCTTTTGTAGTGGGACATCTGGGTTGTTACCCAGCTTCTGTCTATCACAAATAAGCTGCTATAGTGGAACATGTGCCCCTGTGACATGTGGGATCTTTTGGGTCTAAAGCCCAAGAGTGGCATAGTGGATCTTCAGGTAGATCTATTTCCAATTTTCTAAAGAACATGCAGGTTGGTTTTTCAGAGTGTATTTACTAGTCAACCTGACAACTTAATTAATTTATAACCAGTTCCTAGAAAATATAGCTTCCTACTTTTTATGAAATGTGTTTGTATGTGTGTGTGTGTGTGTGTGTGTTTGATAATTTCATATGAATGCAGCACATTTTTGCACTTTTGTTCATGTTTCCTGCCGGAAGAAATTTTCAGGATTTGGTCATAAACATTAAGCAATAGAAAATGGTTTGTAAATATATGATGGCAAAACTTAATTGAAAAACAAATACATAGTAAATGTAAGGTGTTTCTGAAAGCACAGCAAGTGATGAATCATGCACCTTCATCGAAGCTTTGGCACTTCAACACTCTATGTGTGCCTTGGTTCTGTGAGTTGTAATACCAGTACAGCACCATGGTTCTAGTTCCATACTATGAACATTATAAACACAGTGGATTTTGTTATATACAGAGGTTTACTTTTCTATGCAAAAGTAATGGTTTAATTTCAAATTCAAAGGTTTATAATGCTGCTTTAGAGGGATTCCTCTATATGTAAATACTGAATTAATTTATTTCAATTACATTGTATTAGAATATTAGATTTTAAAAAATATCACTGTTTGAAAAGCTGAAATTCATTTGTAAAAAAAAAAAAACTCAGTTATAATGCAGATACAGTACAAAAAAAATATAGTCTTCAAACTTAGCATGTTTGTCACCTAAATGGATGGAATCTAACAAAAAATATTTTTAATTTGTTTCAACCCCTAAAATGTGGGTAGAAAAACAAGAAGAAAGGTTGCAATGGTGTTCTTCTTCTGGGCCTGCTATTTGTGCACACTGCATTTGACGAGAGCACATATGCCAAGCTATAATAGTCCCAAATGCTGTAGAATGAATCACAAGCATTTCCCTACCTGAGTTGTGTTTTTGTGTAATCAGCTTGTTTCTTACTTCCATATTCCAAGTAACCTCAAATAGAGGTAGGCTGAAAAATGAGAAATAGAATTTAAACTTGTACTAGGATATAACAAAGTACTTGATATTCATGTGTTAACTAACTGAGTGAAAAAGATTTATCACATTTTAATGGATATACCATAGTAGTAGTACCCTAGGCCCAGTGTTAAAATATCTTTAAGTAGTTGTCACCCTTCTTTAGACAATGCAGTTAATTTAGAAAACAAATACTCATTGTTCAAACACTAATAGGAACAGAAAGTTATTTTCTTAACTGAAATGCTTACAAATCCTGTGAGGTCCCGTGGTTGAATATAGCCCATTACAGTTAATTCTAATAGATCCTCTTGTTTTTTAATAAAATTTTAATTAACCTACTTTGCATATGAGGTTGGATTTGGTAAATGTGTATGTTAAATATTTGGGTAAAGTGAAAAGGTGAAGAATTTTCATCTGTCCTTATTTTTCCATTAATGCAAAAAAAAAAAAAAAAGTTAAAAAAGACCTGTGGGACTTTTTTTAAGTTTCAGTGGGTTTTTTAAAGGGTTCTTCTTTTCTCTTCACTTCGAAATAAAAATAGAAGACCTTAAAAAATTTTAAAAAGTTTATTTTGTTTTACTTTTCATTGCAGCAAAGAAAAATTTTGAGAACCCCGCATGGGTCAGTGTTGCCGGGCTTAAAAAGATTTTTACATTTTCAAGGGCTGGGTAAACCAACCCGTAATCCATGGTTTTACCTTGTTTGGGTTTTTTACAATTAGGTCTTTTGTCCCCAAAGGTTTCCCTAAAAGCCAAAAGTGTCACAGTCGGAACCAAGTATTCAAAAAACAATATATTGGAGTGCAAATTTTCTCAACGTTTGGTTTCTTTTTTTTAGGGAATTTTTTATTCAAAACAATTAAAAGAAAATAAAAAAAAAATGTAAACCCAAATAAATTAAAAAAATAAGGGAAAAAAAAAAGGGGGTTAAGGAAAAAAAAGGGTTTAAAAAATTAATTTTTGAAGGGAATACAAAAAATTTTTGGGGTTTCAGTGTTTTGAGATTATTAAAAAAAAAAAGATAAAATGGTTTTAAATTAAAAAAAAATTTTTGGGAAGAAAAATTTTTAAAAGGGGAAAATAAATTTAAGATGTTCTTGATATTTTTAAAAATAGAGGTGAGCAATAATAAATAGAGGAGAAAATTTCGAGTCTTTTAAAGAAATTATGGCATTTTTTCATGGAAGAAAATTTGAAAAAATAAAATACGAATTGGGGCAAAGGTAAAATGTTTACACTGTCTTTTTTGGGCTGGAACCAAACATTTATAACGGGACAAAGAAATTTAAAAAAAAAAAAGCAAAAAAAAACAAAAGTTTTAAAAAAAAAAAAAAAAAAAAGGGAAAAAATTTAACCAAAATAGAACAAACAAAAAAAAAACCGCCATTTTAAAAACCCAAAGGAAAAAAAAAAAGGGGAAAAGAAAAAAAAAAAAAAAAAACAAAAACAAATTTTTGTTTAAAATAGGGGTTCACAAAAAAAACAAAAGGGATTTTTTTTTAAAATTTAAAAACCCAAAAGAAATTTTAAAATACAAAAAAAAAAAAGGGGAAAATAAAAGGGAAAATCCCAAAAAAAACCCCACCAAAACCAACAAAGGGGCCCCGAAAAAGGCAACCCCAGAGGAACAAAATAAAGAAAAAAGAAGAAGCAAAAAACACTTAAAAAATTAAAAAAAAACCAAGAAACTTTTAAAAAAGGGGAAACAAAAGCCCAAAAAAAAATACGAAGGAAATAAAAAAAAAATAAATTTTTAAAAGGGAAAGGTGGGGGAATCAAGTGACTTTTAAATAGTCTTGGAAAACCCCTTTAATAGTAAAGGTTAAAAGTACTTTATTTTAACGGTAATGGAAAATGTATTAGGGCCCGTTAAGTGTATACCATGAAGGACCCCCAAAAAAAATTTTTATGGTAGTTTTAAAAAAAGGGTTCCTGGACTCCAATTTTAAAGTGAAATAAAGAAAAAGGAAAATAAAAAAAATTTTTAAAAAAGAGATGGGGAAAGTTGGGTTTATGAAGGGCAGAAGCAATTTTGAAAGGAAAAGGGGATTTATTTGGGAAAATTTGAAGATAAAAAAAAAAAAAAAATTTGGGACCTAAACAGAAAAAAATAAAAAAAAGTTTTAAAAATTAAATTTTTCAAATAAAAAAAATAAAAAAAAAAAATTCAGGGGAAAGAAAAGAAAAAGAGAGATTTTCTAAAGGGAAATTTTAGAAAATTTTTGGGGTTTTTTAATATGGATCTTTTTTTTAAAAGGACAAATTTTTTTTAAAAAAAAAAAAAATTTTTCACACAGAGGGGGCAATTTCTGGGTTATTTTAAAAGAGAAAAGAATATTATATGGGGAAATATGAAAAAAAAGAAGGGGTTAAAGTTAATGGGTTTAAAATTGTTCACTTTTTGAACAGCAGGTAGAAAAAGGGTAAAAGAAAAGGATTATTAAATTTTTTTTGGGATGGGTTTGGTTTTTTTGGGGAAAAAAAAAAAAAATTAAAAAAAAAAAAACAAAAATTTAAAAAAAAAAAAAAGGAGTTGGAAGGCCCATAAAAAAATTTTCCGGAAGGAAAAATTTTCTGTGCGGG
>JAJTUV010004978.1:0-13310 GCA_021653895.1 Mastomys natalensis
CCAGGGTTTTTCTTTTTCCCTTTTCTCTCTCTCCTCAGACAAGGGGTCTTGGGAGGGTCTTTTTTCTTATGTAGGCTTCTTCTTTTTCACAAACTCTTAACTTTTAAACCCCACTCTGTTTTGACATGGTCTTGTAATCCCCAAGCACTCCCTTTTCCTACGTATAGATGAGCAGCCTTCTCATCCCCAAACATGATTTTTTAGCCTCCCATGACATCGCTCCCCCTTTTCACCCTTTCCCCTTTTTGCGCCCTGGATCAGGTCACCCTCCATTGTTCCCGGATGGGAGAGGGGCAGCAACCGGAACAGGCAAACCAGGGCTGCTTTGTCAACCCCCACCACAATTTTTACCACAGTGACTCTGGGGACTTCAGATCAAGCTGTGGCAGGAGCGACTCAGTGCGTAACACTGAATGTGAAGCCCATGTTGTTTTTATCAGAGAGAAACTTTCACAAAGAGAGGGCGGCCCCGGTTTCTGCGTCGATAATTTCGCCTCCCGGGTGCTCTTTCGAGGCACCCCGCATCTCGTCCGCGACCTGGCCCGGGGCGGCCGGGTTTTGCAAGAATCGGGGAAAAAAAGCAACCGAAAGGAAAAAGGTGCTGCTGCACAATAAACCAAGGGTTCTAGGGGTCTGCCAAATGGGGGGAAGATGAGTTTGATCAAGACCAAGCATGCCTCTCAAAACTTACCCTTTTAACCCCAGTTTTGAATCCTCTCTGTGGGGTGGAGGGTCTCCTCCCGGGGTGGTGTGGTGGGTTCCCCGGTCTTCGGCGTCAGCTGTGCTCCACACATCGTCTCGCCAGCAAGAATGCACGCGGGCACAGGATCCTTCTGCCCAAAAGGTTTATTACCCTGAAAGGAGGAAGGGCCCCCCCGAGCCCCAAAAAAGACTGGGCTTATTACACCCCCGAGCGGCGTGTCCATACCTGATTGGTGCTAGTCATTGCCCTAGAGCGCCCCCGGGGTGGGCCGTTTATTGGTGCACTCTCGCTTTTGCACATGAGCACTAGTTGTTAACCCAAAATAGGGGCACAGGATGTCAGTGCCATCTTGTAATGGGGGAAAATACAATTGTGCTTCGGCCCCCTACAGGTGCCTGTATGTATTTATTGGTTTGAGGTTACCAACTGAAGTCTGTGTCCCTAGCAAAAAGCTACCCCTTAAAGCAAATTGATTCTCTTTTAACAGAGGCCATATCTGAGAGGAATTTTCTTAATTTTCTGTTGCTAAGACAGATGAAAATAAAACTATTGTTGGCAAAAATGAGGGGTGGGTTTTTTTGGGGTAGTCGGAAAAAGGATGGGAAAGGGGGTTTGGAAGAACAGCCAAATGGAGGATGCAGAGGAAAAGTTTCTGGAAGGGGAAAATGGAAAGGAAAACACAGACCTGGAGGAAAATGCAGTAGAAAAGGGTTATTCGTTGGGGAGAAAGTGTTGTTTGGGCAAAAGTTTCCCATACAACTGAGTTGTATTGTCTTTGCAGGGGTTATTGGGGGTTTAGATTTACTGCCCAAAAAAATTTTCATTTTTTAATGGGCTTTTTGAGGTTGGAAATGTCCCTAAAATGGCTTTACAACATGCGCGGAAAACCCACAACCTTGGGATTAGGACCCATGCAACAAAAGGCTCCAAAATCAATTTGAACTCAAAATAACGAGATCCCTGGAGGGGAGCTCTGCACTGGGAAACCCACAAAACCGGCAGAAGTGGGGCACCCCGCGCTCTGACCAGGCGGTTTTCTCTGGAAAAGGGACAAACAACACCCACCCCCAAAAGGGGGGGTAACTGGGACCCCCCGGGACCCACTGAGACCCAGGGATTTACTCCTGGCCGGAGCGCCGGCTCCTTCGGTCTGGGTCGGAGCTCCCAGCAGATCCCAGGCGGGAGCTCTACACCAAATCCCCGGAACCCAGGGGAAGCAGGGCTCCTAGGAGCTCTAACCCAAGCAGCTTCCTACGCAAGGAGGCAGCAACACTTGCCCCAAACCGGGAGTAACTGGGACCCACCGGGACCCAGGTACTCACTCCTGGCCCCAGCACTGGTTCCTTCCGGTTTGGACCTGAGCGCGCAGCAGATCTCGGGCAGCAATATTGCAAACAATCTCACAGAACCCAGAGGAAGCGTAGCTCCAAGGAACTCCAACTCAAGCAGCTCCTTAAGCAAGGAGGCAGCAACACTTGCCCCAAATAGGGAGTAACGGGACCCACTGGGACCCAAGTACAAACTCCGGGCCCCAGCACTGGTTCCTTCCGGTTTGGGCCTGGGCGCTCAGCAGATCGGGCGGCAACTCTGCGCCCAATCTCACAGAACCCAGAGGAAGCGTGGCTCCCAGGAGCTCTAACTCCAGCAGCTTCTTAAGCAAGGAGGCAGCAACACCTGCCCCAAACAGGGAGTAACCAGGGTCCCACAGGGATCCAGGAACTCACTCCTGGCCCAGAGCACTGATTCCTTCCGGTCCGGACCAAAGCACTGAGCAGATCCTGGGCCCTAGCTCGAACCTCAGCAGCGACACCCAACTTAAACAGTTCTGACACAACCAAGAGAACAGGAAAGACAGGTTCCAGCCAGAGACAGCACAGGTAGCACCAAGGAGATCCAGATGGCAAAAGGCAAGAGCAAGAATACAAGGGCCAGCAACCCAGAACACATGTCATCATCAGAACCTAGTTCTCCCACATTAAGTCCTGAACTCCCCATATCACCAGGAAAGCAAGAGTCAGACCTAAAATCACTTTTAATGATGATGATGGAGGACTTTAAGAAGGACATAAATAACATTCTCAAAGAATCCGAGGAGAACACAGGTAAACAGGTAAAAGCCCTTAAAGAATCACAAGAGAACACAACCAAACAGGTGAAGGATTTATACAAAACCATCCAGGACATAAAAATGGAAATAGAAACAATAAAGAAATCACAAAGGGAGACTACTCTGGAGATAGAAAACCTAAGAAAGAAATCAGGAGTCACAGACGCAAGCATTACCAACAGAATACAAGAGATAGAAGAGAGAATCTCAGGTGCAGAAGATACCATAGAAAATATTGACACAACTGTCAAGGAAAACGAAAAATGCAAAAAACTCTTAACACAAAACATCCAGGAAATCCAGGACAAAATGAGAAGACCAAACCTAAGGATAATAGGTATAGAAGAGAGTGAAGATTCACAACTTAAAGGGCCAGTAAATATCTTCAACAAAATCATAGAAGAAAACTTCCCTAACCTAAGGAACGAGATGCCCATAATCATTCAAGAAGCCTACAGAACACCAAATAGACTAGACCAGAAAAGAAATACCTCGCGTCACATAATAATCAAAACACAAAATGCACAAAACAAAGAAAGAATTTTAAAAGCAGTAAGAGAAAAAGGCCAAGTAACATATAAAGGCAGACCTATCAGAATTACACCAGACTTCTCACCAGAGACTATGAAAGCCAGAAGATCCTGGTCAGATGTCATGCAGACCCTAAGAGAACACAAATGCCAGCCCAGGCTACTATACCCAGCAAAACTCTCTATTACCATAGATGGAGAAACCAAGATATTCCATGACAAAGCCAAATTTACACAATATCTTTCCACAAACCCAGCACTACAAAGAATAATAGCAGGAAAGACCCATTACAAGGAGAGCAATCATACCTAGAAAGAGCAAGAAAGTAATCCACCTCCAACAAACCCAAAAGAAGATAGCCACACAAACAATGCCTCCCCTTTTAGCAAAAATAACAGGAAGCAACAGTCTCCTCTCCTTAATATCTCTTAATGTCAATGGACTCAATTCCCCAATAAAAAGACATAGACTAACAGACTGGATACGCAAACAGGATCCGACTTTTTGCTGCATACAGGAAACCCACCTCAGTGACAAGGACAGACACTACCTTAGAGTAAAAGGCTGGAAAACAATTTTTCAAGCAAATGGTCCTAGGAAACAAGCTGGAGTAGCCATACTAATATCGAATAAAATTGACTTTCAACTTAAAGATATAAAAAAGGATAAGGAAGGTCATTTCATATTTGTCAAAGGAAAAGTCAACCAACATGAACTCTCAATTCTGAACATCTATGCACCAAATGCAAGAGCACCCACTTTCATAAAAGAAGCCTTACTAAAGCTCAAAGCAATATTGCACCTCACACAATAATTGTGGGAGACTTCAATACCCCACTCTCAGCACTGGACAGATCAGGGAAACGGAAACTAGACAGAAGTACAGTGAAACTAACAGAAGTTTTAAACCAAATGGACTTAACAGATATCTATAGAACATTTCACCCAAAAACAAAAGAATATACCTTTTTCTCTGCACCACATGGTACCTTCTCCAAAATAGACCATATTATTGGTCACAAGACAGGCCTCAACAGATATAAAAAAATCGAAATAATCCCATGCATCCTATCAGATCACCATGGTCTAAAGCTGGTCTTCAATAACAACAAAGACAATGGAAAGCCCACACTCACATGGAAACTGAACAATACTCTACTCGTTGATAATGGGGTCAGGGAAGAAATAAAGAAAGAAATTAAAGACTTTTTAGAATTTAATGAAAATGAAGACACATCATACCAAAACCTATGGGACACACTGAAGGCAGTGCTAAGAGGAAAGCTTATAGCTCTAAGTGCATACAAAAAGAAACTGGAGAGAGAACACACTAGCAGCTTGACAACACACCTGAAAGCTCTAGAACAAAAAGAAGCAAAAACACCCAAGAGGAGTAGACGGCAGGAAATAATTAAACTCAGGGCTGAAATCAACCAAATAGAAACAAAGAGAACTATACAAAGAATCAATAAAACCAGGAGCTGGTTCTTTGAGAAAATCAACAAAATAGATAAACCCTTGGCCAGACTAATCAGAGGGCAGAGAGACAGTATCCAAATCAATAAAATCCAAACTGAAAAGGGTGACATAACAACAGAAACCGAGGAAATTCAACAAATCATCAGATCCTACTACAAAAGCCTATACTCAACAAAATTGGAAAATCTGGATGAAATGGACAATTTCCTAGACAAGTATCAGTTACCAATGTTAAATCAGGATCAGATAAACCATCTTAACAGTCCCATAACTGCGAAAGAAATAGAAGCAGTCATTAAAGGTCTCCCCACCAAAAAAAGTCCAGGTCCAGATGGTTTTAGTGCAGAATTCTATCAAACCTTCAAGGAAGATCTAATACCAATTCTCTTCAAACTATTCCACAAAATAGAAACGGAAGGAACACTACCCAATTCATTCTATGAAGCCACAATTACGCTTATACCTAAACCACACAAAGACCCAACAAGAAAAGAGAACTTCAGACCAATCTCCCTTATGAATATCGATGCAAAAATACTGAATAAAATTCTCTCGAACCGAATCCAAGAACACATCAAAACACTTATCCACCATGATCAAGTAGGCTTTATCCCAGGAATGCAGGGTTGGTTCAATATACGGAAATCCATCAACGTAATCCACTACATAAATAAACTCAAAGAAAAAAACCACATGATCATATCTCTTGACGCTGAGAAAGCATTTGACAAAATTCAACACCCCTTCATGATAAAAGTCTTGGAAAGATCAGGAATTCAAGGCCCATACCTAAACATAGTAAAAGCAATATACAGCAAGCCAGTAGCTAACATCAAACTAAATGGAGAGAAACTTGAAGCAATCCCATTGAAATCAGGGACTAGACAAGGCTGCCCACTCTCCCCCTACCTGTTCAATATAGTTCTGGAAGTCCTAGCCAGAGCAATTAGGCAACAGAAGGAGATCAAAGGGATACAAATTGGAAAGGAAGAAGTCAAAGTTTCACTATTTGCAGATGACATGTTAGTATACTTAAGTGACCCCAAAACTTCCACCAGAGAGCTCCTAAACCTGATAAACAACTTTAGCAAAGTGGCTGGGTATAAAATTAACTCAAACAAATCAGTAGCATTCCTCTACACAAAGGATAAACTGGCTGAGAAAGAAATTATGGAAACGACACCCTTCACAATAGTCACAATAGTATAAAATATCTTGGGGTGAATCTAACCAAGCAAGTAAAGACCTGTATGACAAGAACTTCAACACCCTGAAGAAAGAAATCGAAGGAGATCTCAGAAGATGGAAAGATCTCCCATGCTCATGGATTGGAAGGATTAATATAGTAAAAATGGCTATCTTGCCAAAAGCAATCTACAGATTTAATGCAATCCCTATCAAAATTCCCACTCAATTCTTTACAGAGATAGAAAGAGCAATCTTAAAATTCATTTGGAATAACAAAAAACCCAGGATAGCGAAAACTACACTCAACAATAAAAGAACTTCTGGGGGAATCTCCATACCCGATTTCAAGCTGTACTACAAAGCAATAGTGATAAAAACGGCATGGTATTGGAACAGAGACAGTCAGGAGGATCAATGGAATAGAATAGAAGACCCTGAAATGAACCCCCATACCTATGGTCACTTGATCTTCGACAAAGGAGCTCAAACTATCCAGTGGAAAAAAGACAGCATTTTCAACAAATGGTGCTGGTCCAACTGGAGGTCAACTTGTAGAAGAATGCAAATTGATCCATACTTATCTCCTTGTACAAAGCTCAATTTTCTCAAACTCTTAAAGGAATCTGAGTAGGATGGATGAAAACAGGCTTCGCTGGGAATCTGTTGGCTGAAAGCCACACAAACACTTTTCTTTATAGCACATCACCATCAAGCTGATAGCAGATTTCCCTTTTGACATTTTCTCTCTTGATCAGCATCCCCATTCTCAGGATAATCTTGTACCACTGCCCAGCCACGGGCACTATGCTCTCCAGACCAACTATCCGAGCTTCTGTTCCTCGTCTCCTCCATCTGCAAGCTTCCACCTCTCTCTTGCATTTATCCCATTTACACTAGCATTCTTTCTTTATAGTGATCTCTTGTCTTTCTTTAAGAGTCATGAAATAATGGGGTTATTATCAAATTAACCTTTCCATTATTGTTTTTATTCGTTTACAGCATGTGTGGCGAAGCTGGAGAGAGAATTGTATCTTTTAATTATTTTCTATGTTCTTTTACATTATGAGAATGTACAGCTATCCTTACCTCCCACACTCTTTTTCTTCAAATGTTTCTGATATCCACACTGACTTACGTATTTCCTTTTAGCAAAAAATTATATAGAATATTCACTTCTCAGTTATTCAGTCCAACAAGAATAAGTTATGTGATTATCTCCAGTTAACGAAAACCTTCGCTTAATCAGTAGGACCTCACACTACAGTATTTTTAAATGATCCTTCTTTATCTTTTATCTATGCAAGTAACTGTGTTAACTAAATCTTATTTATATTGTACTATGTACCTTGTGACTCTCTACTCTGTCCATTATTAATCTAACTTTATGTTTACCTTCATTTCAACATTACTAGAACTGTGATCTAAGCCGCACACTCTGCTCCCCACACTCTATCTTCTAGAAATTTTTTCATAGAGATGGCAGGTGCCTTATAGCACAAACACTCTTACTCAAACCAAACACACATACACACCTCACAAATGTGTTTCCTCACTATTATTTTCTGTCTTGGTTTATTTACTGTTATTTGTATAATGTAAATTGCATATTGCCATATACAAACATCCAAGGTAAAGAATTTACTGGACATTAAATTTAATTTTGAATTGCCCGATTCTTTTAACAACTACTTTTCTGTGCAACAGCAGTATCAATATGAAAAGACAGCATTAACTCTGGATGTAATCATGGTTTTGATTTCATACTCAACTCTTTGCTGCTTGACAAACTTAACACAGATTTTTTTTTGTCTTTGTTGCTATTCCTCCATGTGCATTTGGATCCTAAGAATAGAATCTCTGTGACAGAATTGGTGTCATAGTTGAATGGCATGCATCTAGTAAAATAGCATATGGCAAACACTACATTAAACTTTGTATTCCTGTGGTGGTTAATAACTAGTCAGTCTACACTTGTCTGCTGGGTAACAACTGAGTGGTTTGCAATGTAATTAATTCTGAAGAAAGAGCAAAATCAGCCCTGTTCATATGTTATAGTCAACTATGCCAAGATATCATATCAACCCAAGTCCAGGAGGCATAGCTACACTAAGCTGAGTTTCTTCACTGTAGGCAATAGATTAGAGGCTCCCTTTGGTCATTTCAGATTTCTTTCCTTTGTTCTCTTGGCATCCAAATTGACCCTCACCCTTCTCCAACATCTCTTCATCAAAGCCTGGTTTATCCTTTCTGATTCTGGAGTTAATCTCTCCTGGTATCTTTCAGCTCTCAGTCTCTCTCTCTCTCTCTCTCTCTCTCTCTCTCTCTCTCTCTCTCTCTCTCTCTCTCTCCTACAATAGTTTTCTAAGTCAGTGGTTCTCAAGCTTCCTAATGCTTTGACCATCTAATAAAGTTCCTTATGCTGTGGCAACCCCTAAGCATAAAAATGTTTTCATTAGCACTTCTAACTGTAATTTTGGTACTGTTATAAATCAAACTGTAAATACTTTGGACATAGATATTTACCGGTTGGGTCATGACCGACAGGTTGAGAACCACAGCTCTAAGGACTCCCTCAATTCTAAGCTTCAGCTTTAGATATACCGTATGCCTCCTTGCCCACTGTTAAGGAAAGCTGTCACCGGGCATGAAAAGAATGACCATCTTGATATCACAGCAAACTGTAGTCACCTTCAAGACACCTTTAAAAGATCAGGCCTATCAAAGTTTCCTTACAGAAAGAGTGGAGAAAAGGCCATTAGACGTCATTAGAATTAACGCTGAACTCCTCTGACCTTAGATATTTGTAATTCTGTACAATGACATGTGGCTGTAGGAGATGTAGACTACATTGAATTTGATCAATTGAAGAGCTATGAATTTAGCTAGCCATTATCCATCCTATGGTGGGAATTTTCAATGCATATCTATTTGAGAGTGCATTTATACTTCCAAAAATAATCCTTCACCAACACATCTGAATGTTAACTCAGTAATGGCTCACCAAGCTAAACTTGGTTGAAATCATGTCTTTGGTCCTTGCGGCCCTATTTGGGGTTAATAAACAGTTGTTCACTATCTCCCCAGGAATCTAATACAATAGTCCCTAAAAGTTGCTATATAGGTTCAGGAAGTATTTTACTCTGCTTATAAGATTCAAGTTCAGGGATGCCAACAAACATCTATTAAACACTATTTTAGATTTCTTCTGTAGTCTAGAAAACTTGGAATAAAACAAAACACTCAGACAACTTAATATATTTGAAAGTACATTGTGTACAGCTAACCCTAGTAGATATTTTTTCATAGTGTCTTATAGTTTGAGTTCTGTGTGCATATGGGGTGATTGTGAAAGCTTCAGTTATTAAATAGGAAACATTCTAAAAGAGAAACAAACCACAAAGTAATATATAAGATTACTTCACTGAGTCTTAGAGAGATCAAATCTAGAAGACATAGTGCCATAAGCTAAATTTTATAGAATCGAGAGGTATAGCAATCCATTATGATCATTCACTCTGCCATTCTAAAAAGGGTAATAAACTAAGTCCCCCATCTGCAAACTCTTCCTGACTCCTAATCCTGAACGTTTAGATGACAGAGGATCCAGTTCTATCACTCACTTACGAGAAACACATTTTCTGCCTTAGGTTGGTGAATATAAGATTATAAAGCCATGGTCATCCTTTACAACAACAGCTTCCAAAAAGCCACTTTCTTCCTGACAGGCTTTCAAGGTCTGGAAGAGTTCCATGGATGGATCTCCATTCCCTTCTGCTCCATCTACTTAATAGTGATTTTAGGAAACCTTACCATTCTCCATGTCATCCGGACTGATGCCACTCTCCATGAACCTATGTACTATTTCTTGGCTATGCTGGCCCTTACAGACTTGGGACTCTGCCTCTCCACGCTGCCCACTGTGCTGGGAATCTTCTGGTTTGATGCCAGAGAGATCGGTATTCCTGCCTGTTTTACTCAGCTATTCTTCATCCACACCTTGTCTTTAGTGGAGTCATCAGTTCTACTGTCTATGTCCTTTGACCGCTATGTAGCAATTTGCAACCCACTGCGTTATTCTACCATCCTGACACCCAGAAGGATTGTGAAGATGGGGCTGAGCTCAGTGCTCAGAAGTGCACTACTCATTCTCCCATTACCATTCCTCCTTAAACGCTTCCATTATTGCCGCTCCCACGTGTTAGCCCATGCCTACTGTCTGCATCTGGAGATCATGAAACTAGCCTGCTCCAGCATCATTGTCAATCATATCTATGGGCTTTTTGTAGTGGCCTGCACTGTGGGTGTAGACTCCCTGCTCATATTCCTTTCATACACCCTCATCCTCCATGCTGTACTAGGCAAAGCCTCCCGTCAGGAGCGCCTCCGTGCTCTCAATACCTGTATCTCTCATATCTGTGCAGTACTGCTATTCTACATCCCCATGATTGGCTTATCCCTCGTGCATCGCTTTGGTGAGCACCTTCCCCGCATTGTACATCTTCTGATGTTTATGTGTATCTGTTAGGTACCCCCCTCATGACACCCATTGTCTACAGCAATCAAGACAAGCAAATACGCCAGCGTATCTACAAGAAGTTTGAGTTTGTAAGTAAAGGAGGTGTTTCCAGAGAATTATGTTAACTTGAAGGAAAAGTTTGGCCATATATGCCATCTTTTTTAATTGTTTCAGCTTGTTGTAGACAATACCATGATCTCTCATTTATTAAGAGTAATAATAAAATAATAGGTGATGCAATTGACAGTCTGTGACCTTGAGGAGTTACTTACCTCTTGTTTCCCTTTTTGGTTCACAGTTGAAACGAACATGTAAATATATATAATATTTCCTGTCCTATGTGATTATTGCAAAGACTAAATGGACAGTTCATGGAAATCCTAGTACAGTGCTGACAATAATTCTCTATGCATACCAATGTTTATAATTGAGAAGTCAAAATTAGCATATGTTTCTCTTTTGATCACTCTCTGGTCATAAAGTTTAATTGATGTCTCTTTTTAAACTTATATTTGATGTATTTTATTGCCTTACTACGATGTGATTTTGTTCATTAGTAGATATTTGTATCCACCCCTCAGTAATGACTCCTCTAAGGATACCATTTATACATGCATTGCACTATACACAGGCACAGGTATACATGCACATACACACACATGACACACATCACATCACACACACACACACATACACACACAACACACACCACACCAACAATTAAGCAAGAGAAGAAATGGCCTGGAATTTGAGGAAAGATATCACTTTAAACCAGATAAGATCTGTTCGTGAATAATCTTCAAAAGAGACTCCTAGAGAACAGGGACTTATTACTTACAAACTGAGTAACTACTCAGAGGACTTGACTTTCACTTTAGCTTGTAGATACATACACACGATGAGAAGTTTGAAAGACAAATATATTTTTGTTATTTCAAGAATATAATATATATTATATGTATCTTATATATATATAAATATAGACAATACATATATATACCTATATATATTTATATATATATAAATATAGACAATATTAAATACCTATATATATTTATATATATAGGTAATTGTCTATATAGATAAGATATAGATTAGATATAGATATAGATATAGATATAGATGATAGATATAGAATAGATATAGATATAGATATAGATATAGATAGATATAGATATATAGATATATATCCAAATCTGTCTCCCTCTCCCCTCTCCTTCTCTCTCTTCTCTCTCTTGCCCCTACATACTCTACTGTTGTTCTTATTGTTTCCATATATGTATTTATCTTACTGTGACATGTTTGTTTGTATATGTTACTTACATCCATGTGGCCTGCTTGTTTGCATTTGTTATATCCATGTTGTCCAGTTTGTATGAATTAGTTTGGCTATTATCACATTTCTCTAGATACATAAGCAGCAACTGTAAAAATTCATATTCTGGACACAGGATAACATATCATCTTCTAGGACTTCACTTAGAGTCATGGGAACCAGAAAGGTTTCATTTACTATTTCTTTCTGTCTAGTGGTATTGATCTAATTCTGAATTTATAAAAAGTAACATTTCATTATGAGGAAAAATAAGATATAACTAGCAATGATATAAGAAGGTTTACTACATTTAAAACATTGGTCCATGTTAGATATAGGATCTCCATGTGAGAATACAATAAGAGAGAAAACTATGAAAGTAATCATGCTTGGATGGTAAACATGGGGCACATATAGTAGACCCTAAGCACTTAAATATATAGATTTCTATGAACACACATCCTAATGGATTCCCTTTTCGTGGATTCCTTCTGGTGACTCAGCAGATAATTGGGTGAAAATTCCTGATAAGGCAGTTTTTCTTTATCTATGCTGCCTGGTTCTTTGGTTCTCAAATGACCTAAGGCCATAAAGTGATCACTTCATACACTTGAGAAAAAATTCATGCTCATTGACAGCAGAATTCTAGAGATAGGATGCTTTGAGTCGGGAGCTTGTGTTGTTCCTCCCTTATCTAAAGTAATTACTTTCTTGCAAGGAAACACCCATCTCTCTGCCTACACCAATTCCACATGAACTTAACGAGCTCTGAAAACAATTATCAGCTCCAGTAAAATCCCTATAATTTGGGCTTCGTGTGGTAAGAATGTCATCCTCATTCTCCCCTCCTGCTTTCTTACATGGTTTTTCCATGACAGTACATATTAGATAACTTCATGTACCGTGTTGCCTACCTTTACCTTGATTTCTCTGTTTCTTCTTTTTAATAATACTGGAGATGGAACTCAGGTCTATGTGCATACTATACATGCCATCTGGGTACCAATCTTTATATCTAATCCTTCTACACTGACCTTAAAGCACTTGGAGACTCTTACCCCTCAAATTAATTAATTTATTTTTATTTTCATCATGTTTTGTGTTGAATGACTCCATTATTTTTGGTCTTTTAGTGGAAGTTATTAACCTGAATACTAAATAAAATATATGATTGTATTTGTAAATTCATTTGGAATAACAAAAAACCCAGGATAGTGAAAACTATTTCAACAATAAAAGAACCTCTGGGGGAATCACCATCCCTGACCTCCAACTGTAGTACAGAGACATAGTGATTTAAAACTGCATTGTATTGGTACAGAGGCAGACAGGAAGATCGGTGGAATAGAATTGAAGACCCCGAATATAACCCACACACCTATGGTCACTTGATCTTTGACAAAGGAGCTAAAACTGTCCAGTGGAAAAAGGGACAGCATTTTCAACAAATGGTGCTGGTTAACTGGAGGTC
>JAJTUV010004979.1:0-13880 GCA_021653895.1 Mastomys natalensis
AAAGTGGGCGGGGCTGACATGGGAGAGAGCAAGGCCTTGCCCAATGGGCAAGGAGAAGGGGGCGTTACCAGAAGGAGGAAGTGGGTGTTGGAGCTCAGGCAAACTGAAAGAAAGGGGCCATTGCAAGATCCAGAGCCATGTGAAGGACATGGCGAGCTAGAAAATCAGACTCTAGAATTTGGAACCAAGATTCACAGACAAACGATATGTGTTTATACCACAGGAGGGTTGGATTGGTTCAGAGCAGCCATTACACCAGAACAGGTGAGTGTGTTTCAGTGAAGAAAGGGAAGGGGTAAACAGGGCTTGATCAAGGCAGGGGATTTGAGATTGGGGTTCGAGCCCTTGAAGGCAAGGTAGACTGTCCATGACCATCCTTTCTAGTGGGACCTGAGCCATACAAAGTTGGCTTCAGAGGGAGGGATGAGAACACCGTTTCAAAAAAAAAAAAAAAAAAAAAAAAAAATTATGGACAGGAGAGAGTTCAGCTTCATCTGCCCGTATGGTGCTGACAGAAAAAATTTAAGTTCATAGCAGGTGTAAAAGTAAGGAATGCTGTCTGTGGCCATTTAGACTAGTTACTGAAGCCAGGTTATAGAACAAAGGAGAGTCTGGGATTTTGCAGACAAGGTCTGAGACAAACCCAATTTGGATAAATTTTGTAGCAGGTCCCCCCAAGGGTGACTGGGGATAGGGTTTAGACTTGGCTTTGTCTATTTCCAAGCCTGTACAGGTAATTGAAGACTATGAAGCAGTGTCCCATGTGATATCCTGGAGTCAAATCAGTGGGTGATAGGGTAGCCTTAGACAGGACATCCCTGAATCCAAAGGCTCCCAGGAGCAAAGACTGTCTTTGTTCCAGAAAGGATGGGCTTGCCCTGGCAAGGGTGCACCTTGGCAGGAGATCCTGGACCCTGAAGAGGCACTTGTATCTCTTGGGTGTAGTGGCTGGAAAGACGACTTACCTGGAGTTGAAGTTGATCTTGTTGGGCCAAGGAGAGGGAGAGAATCGGTCCCCACACAATAGGTGCCAGCCCAGCAGGCTTGGGGCTTAACTCCTTTCGGGTCCTCAGCACCAAGATGACAGGAAATTTCTCTCCCCCACTGATGTAGATAGGCCAGGTTAGACCATATTAAAAGAGAGAAAGGCAGATTTATTAGCTGCTCCTGTATGGGTTCATCAGTCCCAAAGAATGAGGTTGAGGAAGTCACACCTCTAGCCTAGAGTGAGGAAATTTTATAAACTATAGGCTAAGGGTGATAACTTATCAGCCTTAAGTTGGGTTTGTGTTCAAGTATAGTCAAGAGCTGAGCACTTAGGCAGGGATTTGGATGGATAGCAGTATCCAGGGAGATTGGGGAAGCTGTCAAGAATGCAGAACTGTGGTCCTGGAGACATTTCTTTGTTCAGAGTTTTTCAGTTCTTTTGAAAGAGCCTCACCTGTTCCCAGATGCTGAATCCTGCGGTTTACCACCTCTGTACCCAGTAGACAAGATCTGTGAAATGCTCCCCTGGTTTTTCCTTGAGTTCCAAAAGCAGAACAATAGCTCCCTCCATGGTGCAGTTAATTCCTCTTCTGGTGCAAAGCCACTCTTGGTCTGGGTTGTTAGGCAGCCTCTTGCATCTGTGCAGGAGGTGGATTGTAGGGTATTGGGGGTTATTAGGACATCTCTAGAAAATTTCCTGGCCCAGGAACTTCTCCTCATCATAAAGGGTGGTCCTTTCTACTGGAGGGATCCCTGCAATGCTGTGATCACTATTAACTCTTAGTTCTTACTATGACCCACCCAGCCCCCCAATCAAAGCAAAATCCTAAGGATTTATTTAATCACTTAAGCACAATTATTGACTGACTATCTCTAATCTATTTTTCTATAATGTAGACTGGCTAGTCCCAGCTGGGCGCTCCTGTTACTTGCTGTTTGAGTCTTGCTCAGGCTGCCTTTTTAGCTCCATCAGCCTGGCCTCAGGATGAATTTCTCCTGGCCACATGCTCATGGTCAGCTCATGTGGCCTCCTCCTCTTTCCATCTATCTTCTCTTCCTCCTAATCCCTTTCTTCTCTTTTCTCATGGTCCCTACCTGAGACCCCAGCCTGGTAAGTGAAACCCCAACTACCTCATCCTCCTCAGTAATTGGTTGTAGCCATTTACATTTAACAAAGAATAAGCTTTAAATTGGGGGTGAAGGGTTTGAGAACAGCTTCTGGTGTGCATGAGAAATCTTTGTTTGTTAATTAAACTATTTACTATCTGTTCAACCTAGGAAGCGTATTTTGTGATAAACTAGTCTAGTATTTAAGATACCATGAGTTTGGTTGTCTATTAGCTTGCATTTTTAAATATCCTAAACAGTTTGGATAGCAGCATTAAAGGGACTAGAGCTTCATATTACATTATTAAGAATCCTCTCCACATAATCGTCAAGTAACAGTTGAAAGCATATATAATATATTGTAATGAAAATACTCTTAATTTTCTATCCCTATACAAAGTTTTATATGGTTGTAACAAAATATAACCTTAATATGTATCAACATGCAACGATTTGTACCAGTATAAGATTATTGGCTATAAGATGTTCTTTGGTTTAAGAGTAGATTCAATATCTACCCCTTTTCCTATTATTCTATAGTTATTTCTATATTTTCAACCCCCTTTTAACACCTGTCCTCCTATAGAAGACAGAAAGAAAGATTAAAGGAGAGAGATCTGAGTCTACCTCCTATACCTTGTTTTTTTTTCTCCTGATTAAGACCATTTAATAACTTGTATCCAACCCTTTAGAACAACAAGCATCCATCACCCAATAGAATGACTAAAACCTACTCACCCCACCTTAAGGGAATGGGGCATTACTTTCTTAAAATTGCTTCCTGCTGATTTGGGGTGAAGTATTCCTGCTGATTTGGGGGGAAATATTTCTTTTTGTGGGGCAAGAAGATTGGGAAATAGTCTTAAGTTAGTATTTGTTGTCCTAGTCTCTGTGGTATGTTCTTACTGTATGTCTTTAACCCGAAAGGCTGGATCAAATGAGCTAGCTGTTTTGAAGTTGTTGTGGAAGCAAGTTTTTTGAGGAAACAGCATTGAGTAGTTTGAGGCTAGGATCAGGCAGGGTGCTGGAACAATATGTCCCAGCATTTCAGCATCCCCTGAGGATGGATCTTGTTAGGGCTGTTTATCACCTTGAAGGTTTAAAGTAAATTATTTCGCTATTGAGTAGTTAAACCAATAATAGCCCTAGCCAGTTAATATCACCCAGTAATTTTTGGAAAACTATTAAGAGTTCTTAATTAGTTTCTCCTGATTTGACCTTTTGTGTTGAATTTCCTGCAGACTTATCTTATATCTTAGGTAATTAATAGAATCTCCTTGTATTTTTTTAGGAGCAACTCCATTGTAATTAGCCAGCAAAATGTCATCCATATAATCATAAATTATGGATTGAGGACATTGTTTATGAATTATTTCCAGTGGTGGTTGTACAGAGTATTTGCATAAGGTAGGACTGTCCTCATTCCCTGTGGCAAGACTTCCATTGGTACCTTTCGGTTGGCATTGAGTGGTTAAATGTGGGCATTGTGAAAGCAAATCTTTATCTTGTTTTTGTAAAGGAATTGTGAAAAAGCAATCGTCTAAAAACAATCACTATGCTAGACCATTCCTTGGTAACAAGGAAGGCAATGGGATTCTAGCAGTAAAGAACCCATTGGCTGAATAATCTTATTAATTGCTCTCAGATCTGTCAACATTCTCCATATGCCAGATTTCTTTTTAATGACAAATACAGGAGAATTCCAAGGGCTGATGGACTCCTCTGTATGTTCGCCTTTCAGCTGTTCTTGGCTAGCTGTTCTAGTGCTTGTAATTTTTCCTTTGTTATAGGCCATTGCTCAATCCAAATAGGTTGTTCAGTCAATCACCTTAGTGGTCAGGCTGTGGGGGTTTTGTCAGTAGTGGCTCCTCCAACTAAAGTTGAAGAGCCAGCCTTTTGCTGTACTCTATTTATGGGCAGCCTGGACAGTCTGTTTACTGTCTTTGATAACATTTAAAAATGTTTTTAAAACAGGCTTTTATCACCATTTTATGGCTTGTTCTCAAAATTGAAGAGATGCTAATGGTGTTTTCTACTGATATAATAGATCTCTTCCCTATAAGTTCATGGCTATATCAGCCATGTGTTTGCCTTAATTTCCTATTTGGCCTGCTAGCCCTATGCATTCAAGCCATCTGATACTTTTTTTTTTACCTGGGATAAAGTTCCAGCTCCTCTAAAATTGGGTATCTACCTCTTGAAGAGACCAATCTGGAGGCCAGCACTTTGTTGAATATAGTTACATCAGCTCCAGTGTCTACCATTCCTTCAATTTAAATATTATTTATAAATACCTTTAGTTTTGGCCTCTTATCATCTATAGAAGTTTCCAAAGTATTTATTTTGTGACTCCTCCTTGGGTTTTTTTGTTTCATTTATAGAAGTTGCTCTGACCTTGAAATCTGGTTTTTTAATGTCTCTGTTCAGAGTGGTGGGGGCTGGAATTGTGGGAGATAATAAGAACAGACAGGACCACCAAAGTCAGAAATAAATGAGAAGCAACTTTATTCACCATAGGAAGCACTTCTAGCTGGCTAGGGATGTAGTCAGACTGGCCTCGAAGAGAGGGAACAGATTCCCTTTAAAGCATAAAACCACAAGGAGATGTTCAGGGGATGATTAGGAAGAAATTCATAAATTGAGGGTTTGTCCTTGAGTAATGGCCTGTCCCAAGATATGGCTGTTTGTGATAACAGGATGCTTGTAACAGGCTCAAGGTTCTTCTAACAAGGCAGCAGTCTTATCCCAACTTTCATGGATCTGATGAAGGCCAGGTATCCTGGAGAATGTAGGACTAAGGGCAGGCAGTAAAATGGGGGCCACAAACCAATGCTTGGAGTTACTCTGGGCTCTTCATTTACCCCCTGTGAATTGGAACTGAATTAAACCTTTGATTTGTCTGTCATCTCCTCAAGGTTGAGTCATTGGCCAAGGGGGTAAATTGAGTCCTGAGGACCATTAATTTTACCGCTGAAATGCAGGCCTGGACAAATTGGAGGAAGGCACTTATGAGACAGGGCTCACACATCAGTGCAAGGATTTAGAAGGAGTAATGGTCTGGTTTTTGCTGAGACTAGGGTAGTAATCCAGGGGGACCATGAGAAGAGGGACTGGAACCAGTTTTTGGTGGATTTTGATTCCTTAGTCTGGTCTTGGAGATGTTTTTTAACCAAAGAAAGAGATTCCTGAATCACCCCAGAATGATTTGCATAAAAAAACATTGTCCACCCAGAGACAAGCAGAGGCCCCCTTATTGTAGGAGTAAAAGGTCTAAGCCCTTTTGATTATGTAAAACCATCTCGGCCAGAGTGTTGAGTGATTTTTTTCCGGTGGGACATTTGGTGTTCCAATTCAGCTACATCAACATCAATGACCACACTTAACATTTTCAATTTTTTTGTCATTTATGACTAGGGCAACTGTTCCTAACTCAGAAGCTTCAGCTATCCCCAGCCCTACCAGAGAAGGTATCAAATGTCAGGTGTTCTTTCATAGCCTCCTGAGAATAATAATAAACTGGGGAACAATTTGGACCAGTATACAAAAATTCTTTTCTTCCTGGAGGATTTGAGAATGTGTACAAGGTATTAACCCAGTTCTTCCAGCTAGCCAAGCCCCTCAGGGCAGGGGTAGGGATAGTGCAGCTGAGAAAAGGAGGGACCAATGGAACACTGGGCCTTGAGTCTTATCTTTAATGGGTCTTCAGGTATTAAGAGGCTTTCATCTGATGTCTGGGTCATCCAGTTTCCCATCTGGAATGGGCTTGATATGAGAGTGGAAAATCCCAAGTTTTGATCTCATCGACCTCAATAGGGGTTGGGGAGGTCAGAATCACCTGTGGGGTCCTTTCCAGTGAGGTCCAAGGGTCTTTTTGTGATGTTTCTTGACTTAGACAAGGTCTTTTGGTGTCAGCTCATGAACATGCTGCAGGATCGGGATGTGCTGTCATCTACTGTCTGGAGTGCATGGACTTAATGTAGATTCAGACATCCTAGCCAGAATCTTTGGGAGGAGTTTGGGAACCAGAGGTCTACCAAACATGGTTTTTGTAGGGTGTCAGCCCATAGGTAGGTGTAGGGGGTATTCCAACTCCGAACAAGACAAAAGGTAGGAGGTTGTCTGGTCATCACCAGTTTCTAGGGTTAATTTAGTGAAGGGCTCCTTTAAGGTCCAATTCATCCACTCTGCTTTTCCTGAGCTTTGGGGGTGATATGCACAATGTGGTTTCCAGTTAGTTTCCATGCCTTAACTAAGTTCTGTATTACCTTAAAGACAAAGGCAGGTCCATTGTCTGATCCTATTACAGAAGGAAGTACATACCTTGGGCTGAGTTCATCAGTGATCTTTTTGACTGCTGTGGAGGCTGTTTCCTTTTTGGTAGGGAAATCTTCTACTCATCCTGAAAAGGTATCTTTAAAGACTAGAAGATATTTATATCCTATCTACCAGGTTTTATCTCAGTGAAATCCACCTTCCAGTGGACTCCATGGTGAAGTTCCTCTCTCTTGTTTTGAGAGAACTCATTCCTATGTGGGTTAGTAGCCTGGCAGGGGAGACATTGTGTGTGTCATATAGCCCTCCATTAACTGGTTTATGTTAAAGATTTTAAACTTTGAGTGTCCCAGAAGCTCCTTTAATCTTCTTTGGCTAAGGTGTGTTGCTTTGTGGATTTGGTAGATCTGAGACTTGGCCAGTTCAGTAGTGTACATACATCCATCTTTAATCTGTGTATTTGGTGAAGAGGCAAAGTCCTTATTATCACTAGTCCAAGGACCCTTTGGCAGTTTTAAGATTCTCCTTGTTGTTTCCTTGTTCTGAGGACATCCCCCTTCCAGTGGTCTGTTTCTCTATGGTATGCACATGGATCTTTTTTGAGATGGGAACACTCTGGGCATTCATTAGTTCCCCGTCTATTAGCCAATCAGGCTAGTTGGCAGTTTCTGGACTCAGAGGACCACTTACATCTGTCTGTGGCTAACAGCACCTTGGTTAAACCCTGGGTTTGTGTCGCCTCCCGATCCGACCAGCGGACAGAAGACAACGCACTTGGGAACAACTTCTCAGCACCGTTTACTCAGGAAACCTTAACGTTCAAAATGCCGCCAACTGTCGTTCCCCACCCTTAAATCTCTGTTCCTCCAATCAGAAGTCATTCCGGATTGATGCTGCGCCCATACATCACTTGGCCCGATCTTACGTGCAAGTAATATACACGCGCAGTAACGCCAGATCTACGTGCCCTGATCATGGTGCAGCAATGCCCAAGCTACAGCTGACAGATTGCCAGCTGTCATCTTGTGACACTGGCTCTCCACAATTCCCCCTTATTTATTAAATCTTGGCAGAGAGAATGCCTGTCTTAGGTTGCCCCTTGCAACAATGTTCCTTACCCGTCTTTGGGGTACAAACAGCTTTAGTTTGATCCCTGACTTAGGTTGGTAACATGTCCAAGGAGTCTTACCCGTCATTGACTACTTCTCTAGCATGCCAAGCCACACCTGAGGGGATTGTCCAATCTCTACTGCTGTAAATACTTGTATAATCAGAGCCTGATCATGAGCGTGACAATTTCTCATGCGGCACAAGCACCAGAATGCTAGGCAACTGATAAGGACGAGACACGGAGCCAAACCTCCCAATTCTGCCCATTCCTTCAAATGGGAAACTGCTTGAAGAACCCAATCTGCTATTCCACTGGCTAAGGAAACATCCTTACGGGTGGAATTGATGTCAATGATGGACTGTCTCAGCTCCCGAAGCAGCATGTCTAATCCATTAGACCAGTTTCCTATAAGATACTGAGAGAGATTTCATGACAACTGTGCAACATAACTAGCATTCTTAAAAGGCACCGAGGTGACACATAGCCCTGTATACTTCCACCGACAGCCAAGTTGGGCTATTTCCATCAGCAACAAAATTCCAGCTCTCAGCTGGCTATTAATATTACTTTGAATATTCAAGGCTTGAGCCACGATGGCAGACATATTGTTGATAGCTGCAGCGGTTTGAATAGTGCTAGATAAAGAAATCGCTGCCGTGGTAACCGCCACAGCCACCACTGTAATTGCTGTAATGATGGCAGCCATTATGCAGGAAAAACTGACAAAATGCCCCAACATAGATCTTGTCCTTCACCCGGAGGCATTCTCATGAGGATCATCACAATCAGGATCATGCCCTTCATCTTCCTTTTCTTCTAAAGGATCTTTCACTCGTTGGGTCAATCGTTCTGGAATCCAAATTGGTTGTTGATTTTTCTCTGGAAACATACAAACAGAGCCTCTCGCCCACACCAATACCGGATTAGAGCCATTCCACTTTCCTGTCAGAATATCTTTCCACATCACCACAAGTTTATATGAAGAATCAGGATTAACATGCTGATCAGCAGCAGTGTGCCCCTGCTTATCTTCAGTCAAAAAATTTAAAGTAAAAAGAGCTATGGACAATCTCTCTCAGGGAGAACGCCCAGAAGCTATTCCCCCTTTTTGTTTAATAAGACATTCTGTCAAGGTGTGATGAGCACACTCAATAATGCCTTGTCCTTGAGGGTTATATGGCAATCCATGATTTAAGTGGATTCCCATAATTTTGCAAAAACTTGTAAAAGAGGCAGAGGTGTATGCTGGTCCATTATCAGTCTTTAAGCCTTTCGGCATACCCCACGCTGCCCTGGCCTTAAAGCAATGGGCAATAACATGACACGCCTTTTCCCCTGAATGTAGGGAGGCATACATCACTCCTGACACAGTATCAATGGAAACATGTATATACTTTAACTTTCCAAATTCAGAAAAATGAGTAACATCCATTTGCCACAAATGGAGTGGATGTAACCCCCGGGGATTAATCCCTATGCTAATTTGCGGCAATAACGGAGCACAGGCTTGACACGGTTTTACTATATCCCTGGCGTCTGCCCGGGAAATGCCAAACCTAGAGGACAAAGTCTTAGAATTAACATGAAATTGTTTATGAAAATCGGCAGCCAACTCCAAGGAAGAGAGGGCGAAAAAACCCGAACAAGCTTTGCAGGCTTTATCCACTGCATCATTCCCTTCAGCTAGAGGGCCTGGCAATCCAGTATGTGCTCTAATATGTTGAACAAAAAAGGGAGCTGTACGATTCCAAATCAAATTTTGTAATTGCACTAACAAATTACCGATAACTGATTTCAACTTTATTTTTCCAACCACTTCCAAGGACTTTAAAATATTCACTACATATTGACTATCTGATAGTAAATCGAAGGGGTCCATAAACTGTTCAAATACTTTTATAACAATCTGTTCCTCAATTACTTGAGGGGAGGCTGATGGAAACTGGATCACCACTGGCTGATGACCATAAACCAAAAAGGCTCCACATCCATTCTTAGAACCATCAGTAAAAATAAGAGGGCAATTCTGTAATGGAATCTGTTTGGTAACTTTTGGAAAAATTACAGGATGCATAGTAACCAGTTGTAAAATAGGATCCTTAGGTAAATGGTTATCTATGTAGCCATTAAAAATGCATCTTAACACAGCCCACTCATCTATTGTAACTGTTAACACTTCAAATTGTTCAGCTGTATAAGGTATAATTAATTTCTCTGGTTGGCATTCAAAATACTGAACACACTGCTGAAGTCCCTGCAGGGCAAGTTGTGCAACTGCCGTAGGATAATGGGAAAGTGTCTTAGCTGGAGAAATTCTAGGATGTACCCACAATAATGGAGCTCCTTGCCAAACCACCCCTGTAGGTTGACTCTCGGTGGGCAAAATGCATAGTAATATAGCTTGAGTCTCATCTCTGGCCTCAAGACTGCATCTTGTAAGCTCTTTTCCACTAATACTAATGCATCTCAAGCTTCGTCTGTAAGTTGTCTGGGTGAATTTAAATCAGGCTCACCAGGAAGAATATCATATAGGGCTGCAGCTGTTTATTAGATAAATGCAAATAAGGTCTCAGCCATGGAATATCTCCTAACAACTTCTGAAAATCGTTTAAAGAACACAAACCATCTGTGCGGATTTGCATCTTTTGGGGGTAACAGTCTCTGGAGATATCTTTGTCCCTAAATATTAACAACCAAATTCTTTTGTACCTTCTCTGGGGCAATTATCAAATGCATCCTTTTAAGGGTTAAAATAATAGCAAGATAGGCATCATCTAGCTGTTGATCATTGGTGCAGCAATAAGAATATCATCCATATAATGATATATCTTCACTTTAAAAATTTTTTGTCTAACCTCTTTCAATGCCGCATCAACATATAGCTGACACATAGTAGGACTATTGGCCATACCCTGAGGTAGGACGACCCATTCAAATCTCCTATCAGGTTCACAATAGTTTAAAGAAGGAACAGTGAAGGCAAATCTAACAGTGTCCTTTTCATATAGGGGAATGGAGAAAAAACAATCCTTGATATCTAATACAATCACAGGCCAATTCTTGGGCAGCGCAGGGATAATGGAAGACCTCTCTGGACAGGACTCATAATCACCATCTGCTTATTAATTTCTCTCAAATCATGTAATAATCTCCACTTTCCTGATTTTTTCTTAATAACAAAAATTGGAGTATTCCACGGAGATGTAGATGGCAGCAAATGTCCTAATTCTAATTGTTCTGCAACTAAAGAATGCACTGCTTGTAATTTTTCTGAGGGAAGCGGCCACTGGGGAACCCACACCGGCTCCTCAGACTTCCAGGATATGGGAATTGCCTCCACAGTGGCCCCTAGGAACAACCCACTCCAGTCCTATCATTCTTTGGGAACAGTGGGCACAGGCAGAGTCCTGCCTTGTAATCCTCTTCCAAGTCCTTCTCCCCGGGATATATCCCATATCAGACATCATCCTATATGCCTGAGGGCTATAATCTTTTTCATTAGTTAGGGTATATCCCATCTCTTTCATGAGATCTTGTCGTGGGTGGCTGAGGCAGCATCCTTAAAGTCCTGGAAGTGAGAAAGAACAAGCTCCAGATGGGTCTGAGGGTGAGAAGGGGCCACATGTTTAGAACTAGCTCAAGAGTTAAGACAACAGAGAGACAGACAGTGAACGCAACAACAAGAACACACACACACAAAACACCACAAAATGAAAACGGGCCGGCACAGAAGGGAGAGCACTGACCATTAGTCGGCTAGGAGTTGGTGGACCTGCACCAATCCCAAAGGGTTTCAAAGGAACAACCCGATGGCCACAGGAAGGGTTGAGGCATTCCTCAGACCCTCTGGCTCTGAGAGCAATTTATTCTCCATTGAGTCCCGGTCTGTCAGACACCAGAAAATGAAACCAAAGGCAAACCGATTGGTCAGGACCAAAAGAACAAAGTTGCCAGAGACTTGGGGTATCTCATCCTCAAACTGTGTGCTTCTTGACCAGTGCACCAAAATGTTAGGGTCACAGGGTATGCAAATAATGAGGACAGGACCTCCTAAGTCAGAACTACAAGCACCTTTATTCACTAGGGGAAACACTTCTAGTCAGGTAGGGTCTTAGCCAGACTTGTAGCTGACCACAGCCCCGAGGAGAAGGAGCTTGCACCTTTTAAAGCATAAAACCATAGGCAGGTGTTCAGGGGATGATAAAGAATTCTGTTAATTGGGGTTTAGTCCTTGAGTAATGTCTGTCCCAGCAGGCCAGATGGTTTTTTGCTGTAACTGAAAAGAATGTGGGCATGCAGTAAAATGGGGGTGGTGGGCCGATGTTTGGAGTTACTCTGGCCTCTGGGCCCTTCAGGAACAAAGGCCTGATAACTAGGAGCCAAAATCTGAGGCTTCCAAGTGAACAGCAGATAGGATGTTCTCAGCTTACATTCTCCTATCTCCATTCTGGAAAACCAAGTTGATTTATTGGCTGAAATGGTCCTCCAGAATCAGCATGACTTGTATCTATTGTTTTTAAGATAAGGAGGGCTCTGAATAGCCCTAGCAGAGAAATCTTGTTTTTATACTAATCGTTCAGGGGTTGTTAGGGATGCTCACTCTACAGTTAAGGAGAATCTCTTCCAGGGGAAATGGGGCAGGCTGACTGATCAAAACTGGTCCACGTCTCTTTTCAACTGGTCCCCATAACTGCCCACTCCTGTCATCGTTTGATGGAGTCCATAGTTCTGTTTCTTCTGGTTATGATTTGTGCCCCTTGTGTGATAAACTTCATTTCATGTTTTGTCCAAGACCATTAATGCTATCAAATTTACAGCTTTGAGGGCATACTATAATCCTTTGTCTAAGGAACGCACAGCACAGGAGGTGTAACATCAAAGATTTGATTCAGGCACGTAAATACAGGGAGGGCAGGGCGGTGGTGGTGGTGGGAATGCTAAGGACACAGTTCTGAGTCCAGCCATCTCAGAGTCAGCTTCTTCCCAGGGTCAAACTAAGCTCCCGCTCCCAGGCTCAGGAATCAGTTCTTATCCTGTTTTTTCTAGATGTTCTTTGTTTGTAGCTTAACCAGTAAATTATAAAAAGAACACAAAGAAGTTGCCTGTTATCTAAAGTGAGAGGCACACAAGTCATATGTGTATGTGACTGGTTGCCTGTCAGGACCTAATCGACCATGTGCCAATTGCTTACTCCTTTGTTCCCTTATCTTTTTGAGTTTTGGACCACATGTCCAGGATGAGGCCTGGCCACCAAAGCTCTTAGTCAAGGACCTTGAAGCCAGGTGGCCCAGATAAGGCCTAATTGCCAGAGTTTACTCCCTTCCTATGACTGGCCAGTCAGAGTCCAGGCAAAACCACAATGGAAACTCCCTTTTCAACCCCCATGTCAAAATATGATTAGACAATACTGTAGCCTACCCAGCCCCCCTCAGATCCTGAGCTGGCCACCTTAAGCTTCTGTTTTTGAGGTGAGTTTTCTCAGCTTCTCCCCAAACCCAACAAAACAACAGAAATTGGGTGTGCGTCTGTATGTATTTCTTTTCTTTTTTCTTTTTTTTTTTTTTTTTTTTTTTGGTTTTTCGAGACAGGGTTTCTCTGTATAGCCCTGGCTGTCCTGGAAACTCACTCTGTAGACCAGGCTGGCCTCGAACTCAGAAATCCGCCTGCCTCTGCCTCCCAAGTGCTGGGATTAAAGGCGTGTGCCACCACCACCCGGCTGTATTTCCTTTTTTTTTTTCTTTAAAGATTTATTTAATTTATGTATGTGAGTACATTGTCATTCTCCTCGGACACACCAGAGAGGAGGGCATCGGATCCTACTACAGATGGTTGTGAAGCTACCATGTGGTTGCTGGGAATTGAACTAAGGAGAAGAGCAGTCAGTGCTCTTAACCACTGAGCCATCTCTCCAGCCCCGTGTCTGTAATTCCTAAATTCCTGTAATGGTGAGAAGGGAGACAAACAGGTATCTAGAAGCACTGGGGCCTACTTGTCTGGGCTATACTGGGCCACTAGCCTGGTTATACTGGGGCCAGCTAGCTGGGCTATTCATGGCTGAGGCTGGGGCTTCATGTTGGTAGCGTTCTTGTCTGGCATGCATGAGGCCTTGACTTCCATTCCCAGCATTGTATAAACCACACTTAGTAGCCCATGCTGACTATCCTAGCACTTGGGAGGCAGAGACAGGAGGAGAAGAGGTGAAGGTCATTCTTAGTGAGTTTGAGGCTAGCCTGAGCTACATGAGATCCTATCTACCCTCCACAAAAGGTTGCAACAAACAAAAACTTCTTGGTATATGCTTTTCTCCCCTCCTCCTCCTCTCCACCTCCCTCCCTCCCTCCCTCCCTCCCCCCTCCCTCCCTCCCCCCTCCCTCCCCTCCCTCCCCTCCCTCCCCCCCTCCCT